>JAJIBD010027839.1:0-66120 GCA_021461705.1 Cryptotis parvus
ATGTTTCATTGGTAGATATTAATACCATGACATTGATACAATAAAACCTGATGAATTTCCCAGTACAATCTGTTCACTAGAGCAGATTAACAGTTACTTTTAACTGTTAACTGTTACTATTTCACTTGATTTTTGAAGCTTACTTTCAAATCAGCATGTGTGAAATATTTTCTAAAACAAAAAATATGGTAAATATTAAACCGTGAAGGGAAACAATTTTTGAATATTTATTTACTGAAACATGTTCAATTTCTATCTATTCTAACTCCTAGATGACTAAAGATTTTAACATGCACAAGCTGTCTGAGAATAAACTGGTTATCCATTTTAATCTTTATTTTTCCTGACTTATTTTTTGGCTAAGAACTCCAGTGCATGCTCTAGTAAGCTTTGCTATGATTTCCTTATTTGTTATCTTAGAGAAAAATCACTCAATAATTTGCCTTCAAGTGTAATGTTTGTGTTAGATTTTCTGTAAATGTCCTTTATAATACTAATATTATTTGCCTGGACCTAATAATTTTCTTATAGAATTTTGTAATGCTGGTCTCCTTGCTTTGAACCGTTTCCATTTTTTCATTGACCTAAAATACCTCAGTATTTTAGCCAAGGAAGATATACCATATAGCATCTGCATGCTGTTCTTGAGATGTCACTGGGTTTTGTTTTGAATCTTTTATGATTTTTGGAGTAGGTACATCAGTTCTACTTTAGTAGGGAGGAAGATTATGACTTCAATCTGTATCTCTGCATCTTCTTGGGGTCCTAACTGAAGTTTAGGAAATCAGCACAGTCTCCCCTTGCTGACTTCTATCTCCAATAACATTAAAGATCTATTCCAATTCCTATTCCACCTCTGATTACAATAAATCTCCCAGGTTTTCCAATAAGATGGCCTCTGTAAAAATCATACTGATGCCACCCACCTCCACTAGGCCTCAACATAGCCTCCACTAGTTTCAACGTGCAGATCCCAACTCTTGGCCAAGTGTGAGATGGTAGATAGGTAACTCTGCAGAACTCCCTTATCTACAGTTCTTTTTCCTGAAGCATCCAAATGCCTTTGGAGCCCCAGACTGTAATCCCTAACTCCTCAGTTCATAGATTGGTGGCCTCAGCATTGGCTTCACTGTATTATACTGTAGTTCCCACTACCACCACTGAGTGATCGATGCCTCCCCATAGACTTAGACAAATATGTCTTTTGCCTTATGCAGTCCCATTTGATCATGATTATAAGTCTCCACTGCGTGCTGCAATAATGCCTAGAAAAACTGACTCATATTTTTCTCCCACTTGCATATTTTTTGGTTTTAATTTTTATCATATAAAAACCTGTGTAAAGTCAATTGTTCACCAAGGCTAAAGGAAAACATTATTTATATATAATCATTATATATTATATATAATGCATAACCCTAAAGTAATATTTATCAAGCTTAAAGTTTTATCTAGGGGGCCAGAGCGATAGCCCAGCGGGTAGGGCGTTGGCCTTGCACGTGGCCGGTCCATGCCAGCCAGGGTTTGATCCCGGCATCCCATATGGTCCCCGAGCACCGCCAGGAGTAATTCCTGAGTGCAGAGCCAGGAGAAACCCCTGAGCATTGACGGGTGTGACCCAAAAAGCAAAAAAAAAAAAAAAAAAGTTTTATCTATACTTAGTAATCTACATATCTTTTTGTATAAGATTCAAAATTTCCCTGTAGAGATGAGCTATCTAAATGTCTTAGTGTAACTAAATCTAATACCTGGCTACTGATTCAGAATATTAGAACACTTCAAATTAAAATATTTAAAATTGAAAAATAAAATAAAAATTTTTCCATTTTTCCATAAAGATTTAATAAGTTAAAAATGCCATTTCATTGGGTTGGGAAGCTTGATCAAAGGTCTAGACAATATTTTGAGTATGGGAGGTCTCAGTCTGACAGTAGGTACTGACATGGTACCCCGCAACACCTAGAATAACCTCAGAGCAACGGGAGTTTGGCCCTCTAAATCAAAACAAGTAATTTGCATAGATGTATTGTGTGAAGTAATTCACAGTAAATATATGATAGAGTTCTGATGATAAATATATTTAAAGCAGACCAGCTACTTAATTAAATCACTTGCTACCAATACATACTGCTTTTAAAGTTTATCCAATGAAACAAATCAAAACAAAGTTTACCTGAGCACTGTCAGGAATAATTCCTCAGAGCAGAGCCAGTAATTATCCCTGAGCTTCACTTGTTGTGACTCCAAACGAACTAAACAAACAAAAATAACCCCAATGTTTAAAAATTTGGGGCTGGAAAATAGTTCAGCTGATAGGATGATTTCTTTGCATGAAACTACCTAAATTCAATCCCCGGCATACCATGTGGTCATTTGAAGATTTATTTTTCATTGACTGATGTTACATACAACCAAAGTTCCTTTGCCACCCCTACCATAGCAACTCCTTTCCCTCCATAGCCACCAGTTTTCAGTGTCTAGGTGTTAGCTAGTTTCGACATTTTGCTTGTTCCAATTATTTATATAGCATAAATCAGTAAAACCACCTTGTCTCTCTTCTGATTTATTTCACTTAAGCATAACCACCTCATACTCCATTTTTCCCCAAAACCAAAATATCATTTCTTATATTTGCTTGGAGGTTTTCTGTCCTTTCAGCTATTTTTTTGATGCTCTTGAGGGTGTTCCACGCTGCTCTCTTCCTCCTGCACAGCTCAGGTTTTAGGTTGTTCATCATGTTTAGTTCTCGACCTAAATACAGATAACTGCTGCACTCACAGATGGTTGTTCCATTGAAAGTGAGTGGAGCATCTGGAACTAGTTCATTTTCATGGACATAGTTTTGTTGAGATTCAGCTATAGCCCTATCTTTCCAAATTCACGGTCCAAGTTAGCCAGCATTTGTGCCGCTTGGCTAATGTTTGGTGTTATTAGAATGATGTCATCAGTGAAGCAGAGGTGGTATAGTTGTTGCCGACCATCCATCTTCACTCCCATTCAATTCCATTCTAATTGCAACATGATGTTCTTGAGGTTGGCGCTGAAGAGTTTTGATGAAATGGTATCACCCTGCCAAACCCCTCTTTTTGACAACAATGATCACTTCCTTGTAGAATGGTGAGATCCTGGCGGTGAATCTGTAATACAGCTCATGAAGGATCTTGATGTGTTGAGTTTGAATGCCCTGTTTGGCTAGGGCTTTGAATACCACTGCAGTCTCAACCAAATCAAAGGCTTTCTTTAAATAATGAACGTGAGACAGAGTGGTATCTTGAACTCCCTACAAACCTCAATGAGCCTGGTTACTCTGTGAATATTGTCGAATGTGCTAGATCCTTTTTGAACCCAGTTTGTTCACAAGGTTGTTCTTCATCTAATGTTCTGCCAATCCTGTTCAGGATGACTCGAGTGAACAGCTTGTAGATGATGGACAACAGGCAGATGGGGGATAATTGCTAATGTTGTGGATGTCTCCCTTCTTGAACAGTAGAATTGTCCTGGCTGGTTTCCATTGGGCGGTATCTTGCATTCAGACAGGTAGCATGTAAAGAGCCATGCCAGTATATCGATGAGCACTGACAGCAGATTCTTCAGGTGTTCAGGACTGACTTTGTCTGGGCCAGGTGATTTTTGTTTCTTTACTGACGAAATGGCATGTCTGATTTCAGAAGAGAGAACATCGGGAATGACATAAATCCTGTGAAATTTGGTATATGTGCAGGTGGACATGGCTATCAAAGATATCTGAGTAGAAGTCATGGCTAATCTTCTCCATTGGTTTTCTGGAAGATGTGATTGATCCATCAAGATCTTGGAGGGCAGTCATCTTAGTTTTATAGTTGGCGAAAGACAGGTGGGTGTTGCAAATTCTTTTCCTGGCTTCTGCTACATTGACCAGTATTGCGGCTCTTCTCTTTTGACGTCTTGCTCTATGGCTTCTCTGTACTGCTTTGCTGGACTAGAGCTGTTATTGACTAAATCCCACAGAACGTCAAAATATCACATGGCCACCCACCTACAAGATGGCCAGACTTCTTCGACAAGACACTGAATGAACAATTCGAGGCTTTTCGTATTCCTGGAGCAAGCAGATGCCATTGGGCTACACTGACACATGACCGGGACAAATGGAAATGTTATTGGTGCTAGAGCTCAAACAAATCCATTAATAACGGGATGTCAAGTGAACAAGGGATATTTTCACAATAGTATTCCTGACAGAGAGTATTCTCAGCGCAGTCATCTCCAAATCACATTACATGTCCAGCCCACGATTTTCCTGACAGAGAGAGGGGGAAGGGAGAGAAAGTGAATGAGCTTGGTTACTATGTGAATATAGATATAGATAGAGAGAGAGAGAGAGAGAGAGAGATTGAGTCTACCACAAATCTCTATTCCTGATATTCATTAATGAATACTTTGGCTGATTCCATGATGTTTTGACCAAAATTCCAAGTATATTTCTGAATTGGTGCTTTCATATCCTTAATAAATACATATAGGATAGTACTGTTAGTGGTATTTCACTTGATCACTTGACATCCCGTTGTTCATCGATTTGCTCGAGCGGGAGCCAGTAACATTTCCATTTGATCCTATCACATGCTAGTGTAGCCCAATGGCATCTGCTGGCTTCAGGAATACGAGGAGCCTCAAACCATTTATTCAAGGTCTTGATGAAGAAGTCTGACCATCTTGTAGGTGGGTGGCCACGTGATCTTTTGACATCCATGGGATCCAGTTGGTAACAACTCTCGTGCAGCAGTCATCTTCCAATCACATTACATGTCCAGCCCATCTGATTTTCAATGCCTTGACAAACGAGACAACATCCCTGACTCTGGAACACTGACGGAGGTCATAACTCTGGAACACTGACGGAGGTCAGAACAATATGGGCATCCTCCAATAGCTAGATATTGAGCTCCCATTTGATCCAGCAATAGCACTCCTGGGAATATACCTGAGAGACTGAAAAACACATAGCAGAAACACTATCTGTCCTTCTTTATTCATCTCTGCGCTATTCACTATAGCTAGAATCTGGAAACAACCTAAATGCCCGAGAACAGAGGACTGGCTAAAGAAACTGTGGTTCATCTACATTATGGAATACTATGCAGCTGTCAGAAAAGATGAAATTATGAAATTTACCTGCAAATGGATGGACAAGGAGACTATCATGCTGAGTGAAATTAGTCAGAAGGAAAAGGACAGATAGAGAAGGACTGCATTCATTAATAGGATACAAATAGATACCAGTGTTTTACTAAATGTAGGAAATAGCAATGGCATATTAAAACTCACCATTGAATATACACAAAGAGACTTAAGTGATAAACTCTATCTGCAGGGCTAGCCACCATGTGTAAAATAAAAGAGAGAGAGAGAGAGATGCAGAGACAGAGAGAGAGAGACAGAGAGAGAAAGAGAGGAAACTGGGGTACCTGCTATTGAGGCAGCCTGGGGGTGGCGGGTGGGGGTGGGGTACATTGGTGGTGGAAATGGGGCACTGGTGGAGGGAGGGGTGCTGGAATACTGTATTACCAAGAACCAATTATGAACACCTTTGTAATTATATGTCTCACGGTGGTATAATAAAAATTATTTTTAAAAAAAGAACTCTGGATTCCTTCTCTCACTTGAGGCATGATATTCCAAGCATAGCTCTATCGATTCCTCTTTGGGAGACCCAAATAGCATTCTCATCCTGCTTTCGTAGGGCCCAGGTCTTGGAGGTATATGCTAATACAGGGAGAACGGTGGAGTTGAAAAGATGTGCCCGGAGTCAGAGGTTTTTTGTCCTTTTTAGCTATTTCTTTGATGCACTTGAAGGCATTCCATGCCACTCTCTTCCTCCTGTGCAACTCAGGTTTTAGGTCGTTCATCATGTTGACTTCTCGACCTAGGTACACATAACTGCTGCATTCAGAGAAGTTTGTTCCATTGAGAGTGAATGGAGCCTCTGGAACTAGTTCATTTTTCATGAACATAGTTCTGTTGACTATGCTCATAAAACATGAACATAGTACTTTCATGTGGAAAGTACTTTCCACATTCTCAGTTGAAGTCAGCCAGCATTTGTGCCGCTTAGCTAATGCTTGGTCTTATTAGAAGATGTCATCAGTGAATCGGAGGTGGTGTAGTTACCAACAGTCTATCTTCACTCCCATTCCTTCCCATTCTAATTGTTGCATGATGTTCTCGTGGGTGTTCCTGAAAGAGTTTTGGTGAAATGGTATTACACTGATGAACCCCTCTTTTGACATCAATGATCCCTTCCTTGTAGAATGGTGAGATCCTGGTGGTGAATCCGTGATACAGCTCACGAAGGATCTTGATGTATTGAGTTTGAGCCCTGTTTGGCTAGGGCTTTGATGACTTCTTCTGTCTCCACAGAATAAACGGCTTTCTTTAAATCAATGAACGTGAGACAGAGCGGCATCTTGTACTCCTTACAAACCTCAATGAGCTTAACTACCGTGTGGATATGGTGGATTGTGCTGAATCTTTTCAGAAGCCAGCTTGCTCACATGGTTGTCCCTCATCTAATGTTCTGCCAATCCTGTTCTGAATGACTCGAGTGAACAGCTTGTAGATGATGGACAAAAGGCAGATGGGGCGATAGTTGCCAATGTCGTGAATGTCTCCCTTCTTGAACAGTAGAACTGTCCTGCTGGTTTTCCATTGGGAGGGCACCTTGCACTCAGACAGGTAGCATGTGAAGAGCTGAGCCAGTATGTTGATGAGTACTGATGGCAGATTCTTCAGGTGTTCGGGTCTGACTTTTTCTGAGTCTGGTGCTGTACACTTCTGTACCAACGATGTCGGATATCAGAAGGGAAAACGTTGGGAACAACATATCCATCCTGCGGAATTTGGTATGTGGGCAGGTGGACGTGCCTATTAAAGAGATCTGAGTAGTAGTATTCACATTTTAATTTTTTTTATAAATTGCTGTAATTGTTCTCCATGGAGGCTTACAAATTTACTTTCCAACAGAATACAACAGTATACAAAATATCACTCTCGGTTACATCCTTGCACCACTTTTTATTTCCAACAATTTTATATAAGTCATTCTCACAGCTGTGAGGTTAAATGTCTATGACGGTCTTGATTTACATTACCTTACATTGTGTGATGCTGGAGACTTTTCCATATATCTGTGGGTCAACATTTTTTCATATGTTTACATGTCTTCTTACAGGACTAACTAGTCAGATCTTTTGGCCATCTTTTATTATTGGAAACCTTGCTTTTGTGTAGATGAACTGTGTAAGTTCATTAAATATTTTGATCTGTCCACTTGGGCCTCACAGGGCAAGTCTGAGATTCCCTCTCACTAAGCAACATTCCCACCAACTCTTGAGTTTCAATTGTGAATGTTTTATCATGTCATTCAAATATCATATTTGTGATATGCAAATATCTTTTTCCAATTGTAGTTTACCATTCTTGTTTTGTGGAATTTTATTTATCTGGGAAAACATGTTTAACTTGATCAGTTCCAACAAACTTTGTACTTTTTAATATCTCCTAGTGCAAAGAAAGTTGAATCTCTGAATAATAAAAAAAATTCTGATTGTTGTACTTTTTTTAAGTGGTCTGGTCTGTAATTTCATTTTGGTGTTAGTAACCAGTTTTTTTATTAAAGAAATACCCATCCATTAATATCTTTACCAACATGCACAATAAAACAAATGATGTAGGGTAAGTCTACATACCGACTAGCATTTCTACTGCATAACTTTTTTGTTGCTGTTTAATAAATTTTCTATCTATTCTTTGGATAAAACCTCATTTTATTATCTGACCACAGCAGGAATCTAGCAGTTAGATTTTCTGTATTTTGGAATAAATCACTTACCCCATTAAAATGTTACATTCAAAAGAGGAAAAGCAAGCAGAGTTTGGAAGTGGTCCATTGATAATTTATCAATACTTTTAACTGTACTGTTGTCATCAAACTTCATTAATTTTATTTTAATTTGGGTAATTGAGTATAAACACTGCCAGATTTTCTTTGCTATGACATCACTATAAAGAAAGTATAAAGTACTTTTTTAATTAAAAGCTATCAATATGGGGATAATATAATATCAGAAGGCTATATAAATGTATAGCTTGAACATACACGTGTTTATGAACTCCTTTTGAGAGACATATATTTAATCTAGAAGAAATTTCCTTTTTATAATAAATTTTCTCTTGAATGTGATTTTGTGAATTCTATAAGCTAGTAAAATATATTGTTTTTCAAACTGCAAACTCCAAAATAGCTTAAATCAGTTAGTCAAAATATATCAGTTACTAAATGAAAATCAATGTTTTCATTAATAGTTTTATGAATTGAATAAATTTGCCTTGGTCTTAAAATACCAGCTAATGTACAGTTTAACTATTAGAATAAGTAACATCAAAATCCTACAGAAATATTCAAGACAAATGTTATCTAAAATGTAGTGCTGTTTAATTTAATGCCTATCAAAAATTTTCAAAAAGACTTACATGTTTAGTTAAATATGTACATTTTCAAATATTGACCTTGACACATTAAATTCATTTTAAGTTCATTTCAAAAGCAAAATAATGACACCTTGCATTATCAATAGTTCCAGCTTAATTCACCATAGATATGACTGTCACTTGTATTTATTATTTCCTATATAAGCATAAAACCATAAACAAAGGATATTCTGAAGTTATATGAAACATACCAAAATTTGAAATCCTCTTGAGGACATTCACCAAATTTTATGGCTAATATCTTTACACAGCACATGCACATAATAAGAAACAGAGCTGTCATATTCACTTCAATTGATATTTAAAATGAGATTTATATGTTTGCCAAGAAACTTGGGCTTCACAACAAATCAGATATGCTGAGACAATGAAAAATAAACATGAAACTTTACGAATTGTTCCAAGATACAATTTTACCATATAGATTATCTAACATCTGCAAGTAACTAAATCACTCTGCAGCAAATTCACCTGCAATTTAACATGGTTTTGTGGAACAACTTTTGAAATGAAACTGGTCTGGATGCTTTGATGTAGCAAAATATTCAGAAGGTGGAGAGATTCCGTAAGTGTGTAAATACACAACACTTCATTTACGATCAAGGTGAGTGCCATCTACTGCTGTTAAGATGTCTTTTTATTTGTTTTACACTCAAATTCATAAGTGTAGCAGCAATACCACAAGACATTTTCTTTAAAGTTACTTCAATACCATATACACTTACCTGTTCTGGTGGTCCAGGAATATGCTCAGTGATGGAGTACATTCCCCTGATGTGAAAAGGGCTAGGTTTGATACTATTAGACTGCCTAAAGTCACCCTGATTGGATTGTGCACCCTCTGGAATGAACGCATTTCCCATAGAACCCTACAATAGCACCAGGAATAACAATAAGCAAAAATATATGAGTTGAAAATATCAAAACAAACAAACAAACTACCTAAGCAAGAAAGAAGCCAATCATGAAACAAGAATTGGTTTCTTCCACTCTGAACAAGGAAAGAATTCCTCAGAAAGAATAAAATCCTAGTATTCTGGGCTCTCTTTGAATGGTCTTCCACAAAGAGTACTGGAGAGATAGTACAAGATGTAAGGCACTTGCCTTGCTCAGGGCTAACCCTGTCTGTTTTAATCCCCAATACCCTGTACTGTCCCCGAGCACCACCTAAAGTAATCCCTTAGTGCAGAGCCAGAAGTAAGCCCCAAGCACAGTTGGGTATGGCCCCCAAAGAAATAACAGTAATCATCATGATTTTTAAGCATATAAAGATAAACCTCCACAAAGTTAAACAATATTTTTTTTACTAATTATCTATTTTCTTGTGCTGAGAATCAAACTCAGGACCTCACAAGTGCTGGTGCTAAATGCCCAATTTAAGCTGGTAATTCAGTAACAGTACTAGCTAACAAGAATTTAAAAGAAAATGCATGTACAATGAAAGTTCAATATGGAGTGGAAAAGTTATGTGGAATAAAGCCACTGTATTAAATTATCATTTACTTGCTACTCTATACTGTAAGCAATGCATAATGTAAATATTAGGTGCCAGTAAGACATAAAAAGGAAAGGAAATCAAAGGAAAGAATGGTAGGGATAAAATATGGTTTTGTAACAATGAGATATCATTTCACATCACAGAGACTGGCACATATCCAAAAGAGCAAGAACAACAAGTGCTGGCATGGATGCAGAGAAAAGGGGACACTCATTCACTGTTGGTGGGAATGTCGACTGGTACAGCCTTTTGGAAAACACTATGGACATTCCTCCAAAGACTAGAAATTGAACTCCCATTTGACCCAGTCATACGACTCCTGGGAATATACTCTGGGAAGCCAAACACACACAGCAGAAACACCATCCCTACTTTTATATTCATAGCAGCATTATTCACAATAGCCAGAATCTGGAAACAACCAGAGTGCCTGAAAATTGATGAGTGGATAAAGAAACTTTGGTATATCTACACAATGGAATACTATGCAGCTGTTAGGAAAAATGAAATTATGAAATTTGCCTATAAATGGATTGACATGGAGAGGACCATGGCTATTGTAATTAGTCAGAAGGAGAGAGACAGATATAGAAGGACTGCATTTATTTGCATAACAAAAATATATATACATATATACATATTATAATACCAATGTCCAAGGTCAGGTGAAATATGAATCAGGAGGTCTTGCCAAAGATCGAAAGTACCACAAATGTGTGGGAGCAGAGATTAGGTAAGACAGAGAAAGAAACAGTGGACCAATGATTGTCGAAAGTCTATTACAATCCACAACATGTGAGAGGGAAGTGAGAGAGAGAGATAAAGAGAAAGAGAGAGAAAAGAGATGGAGATCTTGCCATGGAGGCAGGCTAGGGGGTGGGGGAGGGTATCGGGTACATGGGTGGTGGGAGGTGGGCACTGGTGGAGGGATGGGTGCTGGAACACTGTATGGCTTTAAACCCAAACATGAACATTTTTGTAATTGTCAAAAATTAATTAAAATAAATAAATAAAAAATAAAAAACTATTTAAAAATTTGGTTTTGTTTCTGTTTAGGACCACATGTAACTGTGTTCAGGGATCACTTCTGGCAGGGCTTGGGGGACCATATGGGGTGCTCGATATCAAGCTCAGGTCAGCTGGTAGTGCCAACATGCTGTACTTTCTCTTGGACCCCAAAACTGTATAATTTTATTGTTATTATAAAAGCATCGTAATTGTTAGATAGAATGGTCTCATTTTTAGGGAGAAATGCTTCCCAAAATTGCTTAGGAAAAATGGCAACATGAAATGTCCCTGAGTACATTATTTATACTCTAACCTGAGATGCTGTTCATGGAGTCTTGAAAGATAATGGAATGTGAGGATTTCTTTCCTTGCATGTAGCTGACCACAGTTTGATATCCAATACTGCATATGGTCACCTTCACACAGTCAGGAACAATCCCTGAGCCTGGAGTCAGGAGAAAGCCTTGATCACTGCAAGTGTGGCCTCCAAACAAACAAAAATATCCCTCATGTCCACTTGAGATCTTAATTTTTTGCTATTTTTGGTCACACCTGGCCTTGAGCACAGCACTGGCTCTGCACTAAGAAATTACTCTTGGCAGTGCTCAGGGAACCATATGGGATTCTGGGGATCAAACACAGGTCTGACCCACGTGCAAAGCAAACTCCTTACCTGCTGTATTATCGCTCTGGCCCCTCATGTCCACTTTAGTAAGTCATCTTTATATACTGTCTTCAGTTAAACTTGGACTTTTGGCATATTTAATACTTTTCTCTCATTCTCTTATCATATGCAAATAATCCAATATGTCATTATTAATTATAATTTAAAAGGATCATATTTCCTGTATAGTCTTTTATTTAATTAATCAGTTTGAATGACCTTATCTAGGTACTGCAGTTTATAATACTAATGAAGTGTTGTGTGGTTGTAGAACTACTACAGCAATCCCTCTACCAGTGTTCAATATCCCTCCACCATTATTTCATGATTCCTTTCTGTTTACAGTCCTATTGATCCTGTTTCAAAGTATGTTTGCATTAGGGATTGTCTAATCCATCTCTTTGTTTCTTTATAATCTAAACATGAGTGGGGTTATCTTTTATTTTTTGCCATTTCACAATTGAGATGACCCTAATTACATCTCAATTGTAGCAAACTGCAAAATTTTCTTTACCATTCCTGAATAGCTTTCCATATGCATATCTTAATTTCTTTGTCCTTTCCTCCGTTATTGGACTTTAAGTTGCTTATATTGTAACTATTTTAATTAGTACTGTAATAAACACAAGTAAGGTACCCAATGTCATAATGTGCTTGTATCCTTGAGGTATATGCCCAGGAGCAGAATTTTTTATTTTAAGATGCTCAGGTCTCACGATACAAGGAGCGCCTTAACACTCAGTCATATCATTGAATCATTGGTCCTATTTTGTTTGCTTCTTGGGTCACACCCAGCAGTGCTCAGGGGGTTACTCCTGGCTCTGCACTCAGAAATTACTCCTGACACTGCATGGGGGAACCATATAGAATGCCCAGGATGGAACCAGGATCAGCCACACTACTTGCTGGACTATCGCTCTGTATTCTCTTTTTTTATTTTTTAAATGGCATGACTTCTGATACAATGAACTCAAATTCAATATTTCCATTACTGGTAAGAGCAATCAATTATTTTATTATTTTAACTGCAAAGACCTACTTATATATTTAAATATATAAATATAAATTACTATCCTTTTAGTCTTCCCTTAATACTATACTTAAGGAGTATGGATTATTATGTGTAGATAGCGCATACTTTATGTTTTCAACTTCAAAAATGTAAATACTCAGAATTAACAGGTATTTGTTTTGTTTTGTGGTTGGGAGGTCATATGTGGCAGTACTCAGGGCTGACTCCTGGAGGGGCTACGGGATCATCTGGGGTTGAGGACTAAACATGCGACAGCTATGTGCTAGACAAACACCTTACACACTGTATCATCTCCCTGACCCCAGAGTTAAAAATATTTGAAGATTGAAAGCACTATAACACACAGACAGGAAAGCAAGCACCAAATGCTAACCATGGACTATACCCACCCATTGCATGTCCACAATTTTATTATCTCATACAGTGTAGATTACAAGAATCTTAAATTCTAGGAGATTTTGTACTTGCCTTTGTACAACTACACTTTACCAGAAATGGTCTTCAAAGCCAAATGCACTGGAAAATACACCATACCTCTCTAGTCATCTTTCCCATATCCAAGATTACTGGGTTGCAGAATGCTGTCACTATCCAGTCTGACCCAACACATATTTTCATGCCAAGTATTTTTGTTATGTCTCTGTTTGTAATACATTAAATTTAAGAAATATTAAATTTGCAATACATTAAATTTGTAATACATTAAATATTAAATTTGTAATACATTAAATTTAAGAAATATATTCATTCACTTAAAATTACCTCACATCTTTCAAAAATTCCAAAAATTAATAAAAATTATAAGATAATTTATATGCATAGTAAAAATACTCATTAATTTACCCTCCAGACAGCAACCGGCACAAGTGTAGATAGATACATTTTCTCTGTTCTTAGACAATATTCTAATGTTTGTAACTGCTTCTTAAAATGCTTGGTTTATGCTCACCTCCAAATATGTCTGATTATTTTTTGACTTATGAGAGGTACATTAAAAGAGAAATAATGACTGTAAAAACTAATTTAATGGCTTTATTACAGAACTTTGAATCTAAGCTTTGTCCTTTCAGATTAGATTTGTGTAAGCAGCCGAAAATTCTTCGCTGCATATAATATGTATTATTATAAAAACTGTTTGGCCTTGGTAACATTTCTAAACATTATGAAAGTGAAAATCATACTCTAAAATTATGCAAAAAATCAAAAAAAGAGAAGATTACATAACTCATGTTTTTCATGAGATATCTCTAATATTTTCAGTAAAGAGTGCATTTAATTTTATGCCAGTTAATTTTACTTAGAAGAGTAAATGATCTAACAGATGCAGCTTGACTCTTAAGCCACTATTTGAAAAGCAGATTTTTAAAGACTACTATTATTTACTTTCTTAGTCAAAACTTCTAGTCAGCTGAAGCTACATTTAGGCTTCTCTATGTGAGGTCAAAAGTTTTTGCTTTCAACCAAAATGTTGCTTGTGTATATTTCTATAACACTGCTTGTAAAATGTTTAGTTTGTTGTTGTTTCCTAGAAGACCACCCTAATGTATGAATAAATATCCTGCAAAAATTCAGCTGATTCCTGGTTTATGGTTAACCAATTGCTGTCACTTTGGTATAATCATTTAAAATCCCCAAGAACGTAAATTTGTAAACAGAAAACTGAGTTCCAGTTTCTAAATTCCGTGCATAAGCTTTTGTCATTTAGTAATGCCACACAAAGTTCAGCTGACTGGTGCACAGTTAATAATCAGTCTATTCATAGTATTCATAAATCCAATACATGTACGTATCTACAGACATATACACATGTAAGTACAGCTACTCAGGATAGATGACATCACAATGAAAAGGGAAGGACCCCATTGGTCTCATTTCCTGCTATAACCCCAGGGCTAAAACCAGTGCCTAAAACAAAACAGGGCATTAATAAATACCTGTTGGTGACTGAGGAGGTGGTTGTCTTTATGCCATGATCTGCAGAGTTACAAAGGGCTGTGTTGCTTATTTCCCAGGTTTCAACTTCATTTTTATAGGATCTCTAGTGTCTGTCATCTCCGAAATGGTGTGATTATGTGTATGGACCAAGTGACAAGCAGGACAAAAGATGGCACAGAGCCATTTATTTTCTCTTTTATACTCATGTATGATTTCAGGGTTAAACCAACAATTTTTTTTCTTGTGCCCAGTAAACCAACTGTCACAGTTCATCTAGCTGGGTCTAGAAATGTAACACAGTAATAGAGCCCTGCCTTGTAAGTGTGAGGACTTGAGTTTGATCCCTGGCACTAAGGGGTTGGAGAAGCTCTTCTAGTTGACACATAATCCTCTTTAAAAAGAAAAGAGGCACTATTGCTTGCTCAACTTTTTGGTAATGGGCATCAAACTACCTGTAACATTCTTCTTAATCTTTGAATATTTTTACAGTCTGAGACTGTAAAAAAAACTTTAATTTGGACTTAAACTTAATTAGCAGCAATTTAGATGCTTCAGATTATGTCTAATGACACTTATGCTAAAGTAATTCAAATATTTACTAGCCTACTGCACTGCTCCCTTCTCTAGACTAAATATTTAGTCATTCATTTCTTTATTAAAATGCTTGTGAGTAGCCTGTATACAAGATAATTTTGGAGATTAGACATGCAACAATGAACAAACTAGACAAATGTTATGATAATTATAACGATGGTGGCTCAGAATTGATTAATTATGCAAATTTCATAAATATATAAGGTCATGTACATATATACATGTAGGAATAAGTACATGCATGCATTTATTTTAGAATAAGTATAGAAAGTAGTATATGTATGTTATTTTAGATTTGATGATTCAGGGGAGAACTCTGAAGACATGGTAATTTAGAAAATGAAAAAAAATATATATATATATATATATATATATATATATTAGATAATCATTTAGGCAGTGAAAATATTAGGTGCAATGGCTTTGAGGTAAGTTTGTATTTGTTTAAGGAGGAATAGTTTTCAAAGCCTGGAGCACATAAGCTGCAAAAAGAATTAAGGATAAAAATTGTAGGGGAGCTAGCAAGACACTGAATTGTTAGTACCTCATGAGAGTAAGTGAGGATTTGCTCTCTTTGATAGAAACTATGAGATTCTGAAGTAATTATTGACATCACTATAACCACTAATATCACTTCACATGATGCTACTGAACTTTGTCTTTTGGGTTATGGAAATTGGGATTGTTTGAAAATAGTCAAGATATGTATGACAAACAAGTAGAATAGGACTATTTTCAAGCCTCTCTTAATCTACTCTACTAACAAAGCACACATTTACAGCACACATTCTGGTAGGTCTATCCACTTGATTCCTCATGAACTTAAGTTTAAGAATATTTGAGTGTTTTCTGCCAAACACATGGTATTTGTCAAGGTCTATCAGTGCTATATTTTACTGTTTTGTTTTTGAACCAGAACAGGATATCATGTTGCCTATAATTCCTGATATTTTCTTGGATGAATTATATTCAAATCCCAGACATAATTTCCTATATGTTCAACCTTGACCAGTTAACTTTTATTTTTTCTTAAAAAATGATTAATGTGTATGTTATAATTTTGATAAGAATTAAATGAGATTATGAGTACACATTTCTTAGGACGTTCTGATGAATAGCAAGCAGTATATTAAAATCAATTATATTCGGCTGAAATGAAACATATTATTAATTTATATATATGAACTGTAGATTATTATACTTAGATATCCAATATTCTTCCTAATAAATCCCAAACTAGGAGTTCAGGAGACCCATTTTATATGCAAATTCCATATTCCCTCATTACTGAAGTCATTACTTTATTCCACTGAGCTCTGAGGTTTGAAATTATATTGTAAATTATATTCCTTGTTCACTATCATATTCTGTGCATGTTCTTCACGTGCTTCTTTACTATAGCTACTCATAGCAATTATAATCTTTCCTAAAAATGCAATCATGGTAATTTTTTACCATTTATTCTTATATTAATATTAATTTAGCAAAAAATAATTTACCATTAGTTATACATCAAATATCAATTTAGTATTTATTATATATAAATATAATAAATACACATATCAAGAGAGAGAAAGAGAGAGAGAGCTGCTGACATGGTATTTAATTTATATTCCAATTCATATCCCAGCCTCTACTCTAAATTTACTAGTTGTGTGACCTGGAGCAGAATTTTAAACTTCTCTAAGTCTCAACTTCCTCTGGAAAACAGGAAAAGCAAATAGGGACACATTATAGGATGTAGAATAACTTAAATAATAGCATTTTTAGTATCCAGTATTTTGTGCACTTCAAAGTAGATTTATGGGGAAAGTTAGTTTTTTCGTTTTTGTTTGTTTATTTGCTTTTTTTCTGGATCACACCCAGTGATATTCAAGGGTTACTCTGCACTCAGTTATTACTCCTGGTGGTGCACGGGGTTCCATATGAGATGCTGGGGATTGAACCCGGGGTCCAGCAAGTGCAAGGCAAATGCCCTACCTGCTGGACTATCGCTCCAGCCCGGGAAAGTTAGTTTTAATAAGTTTTTTGTTTTGAGCTTTCTGACAGATCTCGAACATCTTATATTGTGTCCATACATCTCTGTACTCACAGTATAGAGAAAAGCACTATGTGCAACTGCTAGTGAGTGTTGCAAGTTGTTTTGCTGACTTTGATAGAATAAAGTGAGAGGGATCTGTTTTAATCTTCTCTTCTTTTTCACATCCACATGCTGCCTTTATTTCAAGGGATAATTGTGTTTATGACAGAAAACAGAGGTAATGGGTAATCTTGCCTTGTTTTAGACCTCTTAATATCATTAAGGGGATGGTGCTAGTTGTCAGAGATGAAAAGGGGGAAACTATTGCTTTGTAGAGAAGAGATGGAAGAATAAGAGGAAAAATAGGAAAAAGATCAAACATGGAGGTGGTCTAGAGCCAATTCTATACTGGAAATAGGAGGTGGTGGTTCATATGAAGAGTTATGGAAAGCAAGCTTCCAACTGCTGGAAATACAAGGATATTTCTGAAGCGGAGGGGCAACAAAGACTGAATTTCAAGCATTCCGTGGCTTGGAAAACAGAGTACTTCTGTTTTCTGAACAACACTTCATACCATTATTCAATCTGCATTCATGGATAATTCTGAAATATAAAGATCAACCTAAAAGGATTAAGTATTACAAAAAGTATTTGTGAATTTTAAGCACTGGTCATAGCTATAGTATTATTCTGATCAGATGTCACAGAAAGAATATGATTAGACGAAATCTACCTGCTTCCTCAGTAAATCGCAGGAAATAGACCTTTCAAAGTATAAAAAGCACCGTTTTATAAAATCCTGCCATTTTCAAAACATGGAATGACCTAGAGGTATTATGCTTAGTGAAATTAGCCAGATGGAGAAAGACAAACACCATGTGATATCACTCATATGTGTATACAGAGAAAACAAACAAATGAACTAAATAAAATAAAAATAAACTTTTTGGACAGGAAGGCCAAAATTGGTAACCGGAATGAAGTGGGGTGAGGGTGTAGATCAGGACAAAAGGGAAAAACTTTTTCCCTTTTGCTAGTGAGGTAAAGGATAGAAATGGCCTTTTAATGGTAAACTTAAGGTAGTATATATATATATTTACATGTTTTTTTTTCTTCTTTTGGTTTTAGGGCCATACCTGGCAATACTCAGTCACTACTCCTGTTTTTTGTTTGTTTGTTTGTTTGTTTGTTTTGCTCAGGATTCATTCCTTACAGTGTATGAAGGGCCATATGTAGTACCAGGGATTGAACTGGATTAGCTGCATATAAGGCAAAAGTCTTTACCCCGAACTATCTTTCTGATGCTCATATGTTGTTTTTCTATCATGTACAGCTGGGACTTACTGCTGGAATGCATGTTTATCCATTCCAGATTCTCCTTATCAAACTAATTGCTAGTCTCACTTCCTTTACTTGATGATATAGTTAAAACCAGCTTTATGTTTTCCAAGATTGTTTAACTTTCCATTACTAGTAGACTTATTTCTCCCCAAATGTGCTTCAAATAGCTTAAGAAGTGACACAAGAACAATGGTAGAAGTTCTGGGATATTTCAGTGGTGGTTCACAAAAGGAATAAATGAGTAACCACTCACCTCAACTACTACAATAGTATAAATATTAATTGTATAAATATCAGTATCAAGTGTTGGATTGTTAGTATTGTACACTTGGCATTGTACACCTAAAATTGCTGAGGACTTAAAAATTACGTGGCACAATGGAAAAAAAAACTGTTCAGTACATGTGGTTTTAGATGTTAGCTAAATTCACGGTGACAATCATTTCACAACATATACATGTAGCAAATCTTTGTTTGACATCTAAATCAAGCACAATGCTATATCTCAAATCCTAATAAGAGTAATGAAGTAATTAAGCATTTAAAACACATAATTTAATATTTTTAGAATTTAACGATCAAAAACTTAAAAACTTTAAGTTTTGTTTTTTTTTTTTTTTTTTTTTTTTTCTTTTTGGGTCACACCTGGAAATGCTCAGGGGTTACTCCTGGCTCTACTCAGGAATCACTCCTGGCAGTGCTCAGGGGACCATATGGGATGCCGGGGATTGAACCTAGGCCAGTACAGGCCGGCCACATACAAGGCAAATGCCCCTCCCGCTGGACTATCACTCTGGCCCCAAAAACTTTAAGAATTTAATATCCTTTTGGTTTGTTTCAATGTGCACAAATTACTATATATGGTGGTATTTCTTTCTTAGCTATTCTGTTTCATGAATATCTACCCTGTTATGCACAAATACTGGACTATTCCTACTATTATCTTATTTTAACATAGTTTCTTATATTTTCAGGTTTTCCAATAAATATTAACATTTGGCAAAGAGTCCAAAACCTGGTGTTAAGTTATATCCTAGCTAACTGCTTAGATTCCTCTTAAGCAATGTTTAGGAGACTGGGAACCATTCCCTGCAAAACTTAGCAAACTGCATTTAACAATTCAATACTCAGGTTCAGTGATAATATACTGTTTAGTGCTGATGGGTGAAAGAAGCTTGCTGTGAAGGTGACTGAATTCAAAGACTGCACATAGCCTGTATGCACTCCAGTGTTTGGAGCTACTTTCTGGCCCCCTGCTTTTCTTATCAACATGCCTCAGCAATTCTAACTTGGATTTAACAACCTGTTTAAACATAAGACTATGGGGCAGAGAAAGCCAGTTCAGCAGGTTGAGCTCAACGTCTGCATGGAGAAGCCTACATTTAACCCCAGCACCTCAGCACCACATGATCCCTCCCAGTAGCAGAAGGAGCCATCCCCAAGCACTGACCTGAGAGCAGCTTCTGAGCACTGCTAGGTGTTTTCACCCTCCAAACAAATGAATAAATGCATAAATAAAGAAATAAATATGTAGTTCAATAAGCATAACTCAGACCCAAAAAAAAATCATGGAGTAAATTTGACAAGCCCAAATCACTGTGAACTTCAAAACTTTTTATCAAACGTAATAGACGCGGTTTTAAATTTACTGATGGGCCAGGAGTGACAGCCCAGCAGGTAGGGCGTTTGCCTTGCACGTGGCCGGCCTGTGCCGGGCCCAGGTTTGATCCCCAGCATCCCATATGGTCCCCCCAGAACCGCCAGGAGTAATTCCTGAGTGCAGAGCCAGGAGTAACCCCTGAGCATCGCGGGTGTGACCCAAAAAAGCAATAAATAAATAAATAAATAAATAAATAAATAAATAAATAAATAGATAAATAAATAAATGAAAAATTTAAAAAAATTAATTTACTGAAAATATTCCAGTAGAACAATTTTAGATATAAAATCGTTTGGGAGCTGCTAGAAGAAATTCATAGAAACAAAGACAGCCAAGTTAGACAATAGCGCTGCAATTTTATTAATGACAAAAATTAAATGTTTATAACTAATTAATTTATTCTTTTTATTTAAGGGTTTCTTTGTTGCTGTAATGAAATATCGGTTCATGCTTATATTTTGCTGTTTAAATGTATATATGCCAAATTCCAGTAACAATTATATTAGGGTCATTCCGGCATGACCTAATATAATGGTTTGAGGCTCTTTATGATTCCTGTAGCAAGCCGATGCCCCTGGCTCTACTGGCGTGAGACAGGACCATATGGAGATATTACTGGTGCCCGCTCTAGCAAATAGATGATCAACGGGAAGATCGTGATCGTGCTCGTGACACTATTTCAATGTCTCTTTCTTTATATATGATTTTTAGTACACTAGTGGTGTACATATGTGTATATATAACAAAAATCATTTGCAGTTTTGCTTTCCATAATCAATTTAATTATTGTTGAAAATTATTTTTAACAGAGGAAAAATACATTAAGATGATCTGACTGTCTAATATATCTAATAGATATTAGATGGCATATCTAATATATTATATTATTATGCACATCTATCTAATATATGCATACATATCTAATATATGCATATATATGCATATATCTAATATATTTATATTATGTTATATGCATATATTAGATGGCATATATAATATATTAGATATGTCATTCATTATATTACATATATATTGAATTAACAAGTCTCCCTAATCAAAATCATCCTTCTATTTCCAAAATCAGTGAGTTAGTAAACATGATGATCTCTAATTTAGTCTTAATTTCAATTTTTTTTATGGTGGGAAGGAGTTGGCCACATTGAGGGCTCGTGCTTACTCATGCTCTGTACTCAAAGGTTACTTTTAACAGGGTTCATATGCTGGGCATATAGGGTGCCGGATATTGAATATAGATTGGCCACATGTACCCTGTTCTTCAGTATTTAATCAATGGTAAGAATCTCTTTTTATAGTATCATTTCTACAAATTTTTATTTTTCTGAAATCTTTTGTTTAATGAGTTTTGTCTTACTACTTTCATGCTTTCATATAAAGGTTTGGCAATGCTGCTATATTGCTAACTTTTACCTAATTCACATTCATGTTTTTTTTCGGCTCCACATCATTAATTTGCCCTTGAATACTCACCTCTACGTCTCTCCTGCTTGCATAGTTATTACTGTATCTCATTTTTAAAATCTGACTTTTTGGCAGTGGTGGCATGCCCAGCAGTTCTCAGAAGCACAGCGCTCCTGACTATGTGCTCAGATTTCAGTCTTGGTGGTGCTCAGGGGACCATATGCTATTCCAGAAATCAAAGCAGGGTTTGGTGCATGTAAGGCAAGTGCCATACTTCCTTGTATTAACTCTCAAGTTAACTGATCTCTTGATTCAAAATTTATCTAATAATTTGATTTTTCAATTCATATGAGTTATCTTTTGCTTTTAGAATGTAAAATGTGGATTTATGTTTTTTAAATATCCTTTTTGTTTGTTGAGTTTTATTTTATTTTTTTGAGGGGGTGAGTGAGGTGTTCAGTTATGCCCGGTGGTGCTCAGGCCTCATTCCCAATGACTCTTAGGTTCTATATAGGTTCAGGGATCAAATCCAAAGCTCTTACATGCAACCTTTGAACTATCTCTCTGGCCTAAAGCCTTAAAATAATGACTTTGCGGCGCCCGGCCGGCCCCGGCACCAGCCCCGGCGGGTCGGCGAGAAAAAAATAATGACTATGAAGCAGCACTATGCTGCTTTTCAGTCATTATGACTGAAAGTTCCCAAAGATAAAAGGGGTTGATTACATGATGAACTATATGTGATACAAAATTATGATTTAGAGAACATATTTAGCCCAAACAAGAATGTAGTTCTACTCTGGTATTCCTCACACTCCAAGGTAGCTATCAAGCTAAAAGGTGCAAAAGAAGCTAAAGTATTTATAAAAGTGGAATGTGCATTTTGCCCATTATTGTGATCACTTCTATAAATGATGAGGCAAAATTTATTGCAAAATATGTTGAAATTCTAAAAAGAAAGTGATAGTCTCAAAATAAAACATAATACTAAGGCAGAAAGTATGGATCAGTGGATAAAATGCTGCATTGTTTTAAAAAAGAATGTAATGTGTGCATTCCTTCTCTTCAGTCTAAAGTGTCCCAGTTAGATGGTGTCATCACATCTCTCAGACTTCAGTGCCATACCTATTTTTCTTTGTTTTATAAATAAAATCAGATGATGAGTTGAAAATAAATTGATTTATATAAAATCCGTCTGTTTAACCGATTTTGATTCTCAACCTAAAGCTCCTTAAAATCTATAAGGTTACTCATTCTTCCTCATTTTTGTTTGTTTAGAGCCGCATCCAGCTCTGCTCAGGGATTATGCCTGGTGGATTCATTGAAGCACATGAAGTACTAGGATACTTCATATGCTAGTATATCAAATCTTGAGCAGCTACAGTCAAGGCATTGACTTACTTTCTCTACAATTTCTCTAACCCCATTATTCTTAACTTTTATTCTATTCATCATCTATAGTTTTACACAAGATCTGTTATTTCAAAATGATATATGTGATACATCTTCTAAACACATATGTGACAATGTTTCAAGTTGTTTACATATATGGAAAATAAGAAACCAAAGCATTGAAATGAAAAGATAATCAAAGTGAATAATTAGATAAAGAACCTGCCATAGAGACAGGCTAGTTGAGGAGAGAGGAACTGGGGACACTGGTGGTGGGAAATGGGCACTGGTGGAGGGGATGGGTGCTGGAACACTGTATGACCGAAACCCAGACATGAACATCTTTGTAATTATATATCTCACGGTCATATAATAAAATATAAAAAGTAAGTAATGACTAATCACCTGTCTTAAAGACATATAAGATCAATCCCAGAAGTATGATTTTTTTAAAAAACATATTTAGGCTATTAAGAATGAAGAAATATATATCGTTGGTGCACATACACAGCAGCACTCAAGGCTCACTTCTGGTAGAACTCAGTGAACTATAAATACTGCCAGAAACTTAATGCTGGTTGGCCTCCTGCCAAGGAAAGCAAGGGTCTTACCTATTGTACTATCTCTCCAGTCCACAAATATAGTCAATTCAGGTTTTAGTCCAGAAAAATACAATGATAATTCATAGATAGTGAAGTCAGAAATTAAAATAAAATTAAAGAGATGTAATTTAAAAATTTTGAGATTTAGAAGACAACTCCAATTTTACTCTAATTATCTGATAACCTCAAAATTATCTGATAATAAATTTCTGATAACCTCAAAATTATTAGAAATTGTACAAACTGCTTGCAAACACTTATGAATAATGATATTTTGATATCCATTGCAATAGAGTATATGATAGCAAAAAACTGGGGATTCATATATTCAAAAGTGGAATAATAATTATGGAAATTATATATAGGTAAAATACTTTTCAAATATACTCATAGAAATCAAATAGAAATGAGAAAAATAATATAATAAAAAAATTAAAACAAACTAAGTTTATAATTTCATGTAAAATGATGAACTCTTTGGAAAAGGCTTATTTAAAAAATTAGGAATTCAGGGCTATGGCTCAGTGGTAAAGCACATACCTTGCATGCATGAGACCAGAGTTTGGTTACAGGCATGTGAAAGAACAAAATAGGAAAAGGAAAAAAAAGTTGAAATGTATGGAAGAAAATATAAAAACATATCACTGAAGGTTGGTATCAAACAAACATGTCACTGAATGTTGGTATCCAATATTAATGTAGGAATTAATATTTTCCACTGGATTTTAATTTTTATTATTAAGTGACCATAATATTGACAAAATAAATTATTCTCTGCTTGCTATAACTTCCAAATTGAGTTTTGGCTCTCTGCTTGCTTATTTTGTTTTGAGGCAAACCTCAGAATACACAGGGCTTACTCCTGGCTCTGTGCTCATGCATCACTTCCTGCAGTGTTCAGGGACCATTTGTATACCAGGGATTAAACTGAGGTTAGCCACATGCAAAGCAAGTGAGTTATCAATGAAACTAACTCTCTAGCCCCAAATGGTTTCTATAAAATAGTATGTCTAGGATCCTCAGAGATGTTGCAGTGGAAGAGTACCTATCTAGCATGATGGTTCATTACTATTGTTTCTCTGCATTGTTTAAACTTATCTACTCCTAAATTTCAAACATACTTAAGGTATGTTTGAAACAAAGACAGACAAAAGCTTTTCTAAAGAGTAATTCTGATTAAAAAGAGTATTGAAAGTGCCAGGAGAGTTAAATTAATTAAACATGCTTTCAGTTATTATATATCAGTCAAGTTACTCAAATAAAAATTGAATACAATTTTAACCTGTTAATAGTAATAATTTGATCATTTGACTTTTTAGGTAACTCAGCCTAAATAAAATCAAATATTGAGCTCTTTGACAATTGAGTAAATTGTCAATCTGGTAGACAGGACAGATTCAGTTATATGAAGTAAAAGAGTAATGGGCGAAGGGGTGTGGAGTGGGAGGGGGACAGTGGATGCAAGGAAAGTGCAGCTGGTCAAATCCAGAATATCCACCTTTATTTTGCCACATCACCAGATTTTTCCATCAGAAATTGGGCATCCAGTTATTTAGTCAATACCCAACAATAGTACCTATAGTTTATAATTCCTTATTTTAATTTCCCTTGATTATGACTAAAATTTTGTTGGTTTTATGTAATTTAGCACATAGTTTTCCTTGGAAAAATTGGTTGTTCCAGGAATGGCCTTTAAAAAAAATCCAAAATCTTAGCCTTTAGTTCATAAGACACTAGAAGCAGCGAAATCAAATACTTAGGTATTTTTATTTTTTTATGTGTAGAAGCAATGAGAATGCTGAATTTAATAATTCACTTTTCATCTACAAGAGATTTGGGCAATCACCACTACAAATGATGAGGTGAATATGAAATGAGGAGGGCACAAAATTTTGTAGAAGACAGAGATTTCTAACTAACAGTTTAGAGCAGTGAGCTATCTGCCAGAATCTGTATTCATGGGTATTTTCTAACCTGTAAGTTAGAATGGTTCTGCAGCCCAAATTTCTACTTTAATAGGTTTCTCATGAGAACCACTAGTTGGTCCAGGATTCAGTCAGAAAAAAAGATGGGAAGTCTCTCATGTCATATTCTTAGGTGCGTACTCTCTGCATGTGTGGTCCTCTCCACTGGCCAGCAAATTGGCATCTTTCCAGCATACAAATAAACTGTTAATCTATTCCAATCTACAACCACTGCTTTTGAGGCCTATAATTTTGCAACTCTGAGATTCTGACTGTCTTTTAATTGTAGGATTTTACCTCTGTTCATGTCATGTATATCTTTCATTGGTGGAAATCAACACCGATCATCTCCCATCCCTCCTTACTGGCCCTAAGGTTCCATGGTACAAAGCTCATTGCCCTTGGTGTGTGCAATATGCTTCTTTTGTCTTGTGAGTTTCCATGTTCACCTCTCTCAAAAGGCTACAGCATCCAGTTCTATCAAAGGTCTGTAAGAACTCAAGTTGGTAAATTCATTACTAGAGATCTTTTCCAAAAAATATAAAGCATTACTAATGAAGTGGAAGTATTCCAAATCCAATACACAAATTACTGGAAAAATGTGTAGACAGGACAGATTCAATTAAAACTATGCCCTTTTTATTAATGTAATATATTGCTTTTATAAAGGCAATACAAAATAGCAGTGCGTAGCTTGATCTATCATAAGTTCAGTTTCTCTTCTGACAAGAGGTAAGACTTTTGGACAAATGGTCTCAATGTCTCCAGTCTTTCTTGTTTTGCTCAATTATAAAACAGAGATATTTTATGACAACTGAATTAGAAATTAATGTGCTATAGGCACACTCTCATGCCATTCATAAACAAGGAATAGTACAGGGTAGTTTTACACAGCAAATTTCTGAAACAGAAAATACTACAAGCATTGGATTCTAATTTCATTATTTTTTTCTTGTTGACTCATATTCTGTCAATGCAAATTAAAAGCTAAAAACAAATATCCATAATGATCTTAGCAGTAGACTTACATGTGCATTTTGTCACAAAAATATTAATAAATGGAAAATCAGAGGTGAAACAACACTCAATTTTCTCCACATTACCTTTAAATAATAATTGCTTCATGTCTGAGAGCCAGGGCAGACTCTAAAGGAGGTCTTTATACCCATTCTTGGAATTCTCATGTTATAAAATGTGTCTCTGTGGACTCATTAAAATTTGAATCTACATCATGTTCAGCATGTACTGTATGATGTAAACAGTGGATGCAAACCTGAGAGGTAATTTCGGGTGAAAGCTAAAGATTTAGGTGGATCAAACGACTTAATTTTGAAAATCTGTCTGAACTTTTACCCTTATTTCTTGAGTACATTACAAATAAATAATGAGTGATTAAGCCACATTTATGCTTTGTAATGTGCAGTAAACATACTGTATAAAATGTAAACCTTCCTTTTAGATTTTGTCCTTGAAAATCACTTACATTTTCATATTATGGAAGACATCCTACTGCCCCAGCAGATTGGGACAGAACCCAGAAACTTTGTTGAGTCTGTTTTGCCTTTAACAGTGTCTTAGGACTGAAAAGTTCTTGGGTTCTTCTTGCTTCTTCCTTCCTCTCTTTTTGATTTCTTTAAAGGAACTGTAAATTGAAAAATATTTCCTCTTGAAAGCAGGTTAATTCCACCTGATTATGTAATTAAAGAATACATTCTGAAATCAATGAACAACAGAATGTCTAGTGATCTAGTGATTCTTAAATACTGCTTGTTAGCATTTTTACTATTACTTAGTGCTATATTTGTGGTGTGATTTCTTTAAAGCATATGACATTGAATAAAAGAAGAATCCAGGCACAGATCAGGGATTCTAGACCTAGCCCTGACTCCTTCTGCCATGTGACCTTGGCAATAAAACAGGCACAGACTTTTGCACAGTGCCTGGCACAACAGTAGGTAATCAGCTTAAATTTATCAAAGGGCTGGATAAGTGACGTCTCAGAACTCCTACTTCTATAGACATATATTCTGGGATCCCATCCCAGAGGGAAATGTACTGCTGCTGCTGCAGAACATAGAACAAAACCATATCAAGTTTAAAATGATTAAATATTATTACTGTTATTAAATGTTATACCCTCTTATGTGTTTTTAAAGTGAATTTTCAAATTAAAAAGTAAAGGCAAGGAGCTGGAGCGATAGCCCAGCAGGTAGGGCGTTTGCCTTGCACACGGCCGGCCCATGCCCGGCCCGGGTTCGATTCCCGCATCCCATTTGTCCCCTGAGCGCCGCCAGGAGTAATTCCTGAGTGCAGAGCCAGGAGAAACCCCTGAGCATTGCCGGGTGTGACCCAAAAAGCAAAAAAATAAATAAATAAATAAATAAATAAATAAATAAATAAATAAATAAATAAATAAAAGTAAAGGCAAGTTTTAAACAATTTTAGGTCATGGGAACAGAGAGATAGTACAGTAAGTAGGGAATTCACCCACTTCCGGTCCTTGGCACCACATATAGTTAGTTACCCAAGCCCTACCAGGAGTGATGTCTGAACTCAGAGTGAGGAATAAGCCATGGATACTGCTGAGCGTGGCCCAAAACAAAACAAAGAAAAAATATAGTTCAATAGATTACGATTCCAGTAATGATTTGGTATGACTCAACTGGTCACCTTTATAACTATTTAGCCTTAGATAATCTCAATTTTCACAGCAAAAAAAAAAAAAAGTGGGGGAAATTCAGAAAAGCATTTTTACTCAGCCATAACTGAGATGCACAACAACTGAGGTCATGTGTTCCAATTACTTGGTGAATATATTGACACAGAAATCATGCTTACTGTTACCTTAATTACCGCTACAACAATATTATAATAAGAAATATATATATATATATATATATATATATATGACATTATTGGATATTTTATATATAGCTCAAACATAAAAAGATAAATTGTTTAATGTTGATCAATTCTATGTTTGTTTTGATTGATTTAGGATCCTCTTGAAGCTTGGGGAACTTTATGGGGTTCAAGAGTAGAACCAGAGTCAGCTAAACCAAGGCAAATGCCCTACCTGCTACACTATCTCTCCAGCACCAAATTTTGATGAATTATTTTCCAAAGTTAATAATAGTAGACTGATAGCATTTCAACATAATGGAAGGGGATAGAAACAAACACCTTAAAAGTTTTTATGAATATGCCTATATATAACTGAAATCCATATTTCAGTTGTATTGAAGATATTTTATTCATCAAGATTAAATATTTATAATCTTCCTAATATATTTGTCCACCATGCTATTAACTAATAAAAACCCAATCAATTCATGGTTTACCTTTCAATGTATTATAAGATATTAAGGTCAATATAATCATTTTACAATATGCATTGTATAAATAGATGATATCACAGTTCATATGTGACTTTTATGTGACTTTTGTGATCAAACTCATAAAATAATAACTTGTTTCAAAATATTTTAATAGAAAAAAAATCATTGAAATGAATAAAAATTTCTGTCATCTAAGGAAAAAACAAAAAAATTAAAAAATAAAGAAAACACAAAAACTAGCCAATCTCAGAAAGTCAAAGTACTTAAGAATCCCAAAAGATAGTACCAGGTAGGACTTTGCCTTGCATTTAACTGACCTGAATGGAGTCCCAGCACTAAATATAGTCTCCCAAGCACTGCCCAAAGTAATCCCTAAACACAGAGATAGTAAAAATCACAATCACTAGTTGGTGTGGCTCCAAAACAAAAATAAAACAAAACAAAAATATTAAGTTTGAATGGTATTAAAGAGAAATAAAATTATAATAATTATAAAATAATGATGAAATTAAGTCAGTATATGTCAAAACATGATATAAGTTATAGGCAATAAAAACTTCAGAACCATATGGCATTTAATAGAGTGTCTTACTTTCTGAGAGTTCAGGAGTTTATTTACCAGGCTAATCATGAATCAGGATTTTTTTATATACTAAAAATTAAAACAAGCGAACAAGTCAACTTAGGAAAATAATCATTAAAACTCTTCAAGATTCTTTTTTTATCCATCTTTCAAAAGGTAAATTAGAGAGTGCCATGTTCACAACCAAATACATTCTTTTTTATATTTTATTATACCACCGTGAGATATACAATTACAAAGAAGTTCATGTGTGTGTTTCGTCATACAGTGTTCCAGCACCCATCACTCCATCAATGCCCATTTCCCACCCCAGTACCCCTATCCCCTTCCCCTCCCCTAGCCTGCCTCTTTTCTCTCTCTTTCTCTTTCTCTCTTTCTCTCTCTCTCTCTTCCTTCTCTTATACCATGTGTATTGCAATACATGCATTTAGAGGTTATCATTGTACATTTTTGCCCATATTCAATGCTCAGTTCTGGGCTAGTATTATCACTTTTGACAATTATTAGCACACTGTTCCCTTCTCTGTTTTTACCTAACCTCTGACTCCCACACGTTTGTGGTAGATTCCACCTTTGACAAGACCTCCCGATGCATGTTTTGCCTGACCTTGGATACTGATTTCATACATATATATAGCAAATAAATGCAGTAATTCCATATGTCTTTTTCCTTCTGGCTAATTTCACTCAACATGATCCTTCCATGCCCATCCATTTATGGCAAATTTAATAACTACATTTTCCCTAACTGCTGCATAGTATTCCATTGTCTAGATGTACCAAAGTTTCTTTATCCAGTCATCAATCTCGGGCACTCTAAAACCAAATTCTACTTGTATATTATAACTTTGGCCAAGGAAATGGAACAGGTAATATGGAAGTAATGTAAAATCATGGTTTGTTCTAGGAGTCTAACTAAAGGTAATATAATAAGCACTTTTTAGCAGCACATCAGGAAAATGCTGCCTTTGAATGCTCAAAGGGAAGCACTACTGTTCCCTAAAGGCTCTGTCACGGGCAGACTTTTCAGGACACACTGAAATGAAAACACAGTCCATCGAAGACTAACTTGCAAACAGTCAGTGAAACTCAAGGGATCATTTTCTCTTGGGTAGAAGAAAAATTACATGTGTGTGATCTCTCATAATTTCAGCAAGGTTTAATTTAACCAACTATGAAGGGCTGTGAGTAGACTGTCTAACATTCAACTCTAATAGAAATATTTAGTAGCATTAGGGACCACGAAATCAGTACTTTCCTTATAAGGTTTAAAAGTCTATAACTTTAGTTTATTAAGACTACCTAAAATTCTATATTATGATTTCCATTTTGTAGATAAGGAAATAGCTTCAATTAAGTGGACTCATTTGCCAAAGTATTTACAACTGCCATTGCACAGATGGTTTTCAAATCAATCTGACCTAAGTTTCTTACATTTAGCCACCATAGAGATATTTAGTGTTGACATAGATAAGGAATCAAAAATTCCACCTCACTCTCAGAGGAAAAAAAATCTACAAGATATCTAATAATTCTTCAGTGCCTCCATCAAAGTTACTTGGAGAGGTAATTAAGGTCATATAAGGTCATTAAGAATGAGAGTTTTAGTTCAGTTTTATTACTGTTAAAAAGGAGAAAGAGAAATCAATTTAAAAAATAAGGATATTTTTCAAATTGATTTCTCTTTTCTCCTTTTAACAGTAATAAACTGAACTAAAACTCTCATTCTTAATGACCTTATATGGCTCATAAGTACTATACTGGAATAAAATTTTTTGCTTCTCTGTGATTAAAGAGCAGGGGGACAGTTATGCCTCAAGGCTTTGTGGGTGGTTATTTATGAGAACAATAGCAGATATTCAGAGGAGAGTGAAAGTAGAAAGAAGAAATAAAATAATTCCCATTTACCTTACCCTAACATTTCTCCTGGAAATATTAGCCAAAGATATTACTACATGATTCTATTTAGAACTTAAAAAGTTTGGGCTATTTCATCTCAGAAACCCCCCTTCTCTACCTTAGAAAGGTTTTTCCAGGCAGATCTTAGCTCAAGACATTAGCATATAAAAGGGCCTAGGTGAGGTGCTAGGAGCGGTTACCTGAGGGCATTTGACCCTCCCTGCTTTCCATAACACTGGGAGGGAGGTCTGAGTTGCAGGGGTATAATACTAGCCTGCTTCCTCTCTCGCATGGCTTCTTGGCTTCTTTTGGGGCTCTCTCTTTGTGAGCTCGCACCCTTCCTGGGAGTCTTGTCTTCTTCTCCTTTTACAGGGCCTTAACACGTGGTGGCCGCCATCTTGGCCTACACGTGTCTGGGATTCTAGCTGGGAATCCTAAGCACAGGGTTTTTCCTATTGCTGACTTGTATGCCTGAACCTGTGATAAGTAAAGCCATTTAAAACTGAAAAAAAAAAAAAAAAAAAAAAAAAAAAAGTTTGGGCTATTTTAGAAAGAATGACAGAGGATGAAAAGTAAGCAGGGCTGAAAACTAAAAGCCATATTGCTTTTCATATTTGCTGTACATATTTGCAGAAACTGTTGCTTTCTAGTCAAGTTTTGATTGACAGCTGCAGTACACTGTTTATGCTGTGAGAAGGGCAACCTCCCTTGGGTATTTGCTTTTATTTTGTTTCAGTTTGCTTTAATATATCAAATGAAATTTCTGGTTCCTTACAAGTATTTTTCACCATGCTCTGCTTGTGTCTGCCACTCCAACTCATGAATTCTCAAAGTTACGATCATCACTTGAATCTTATAGATTAACGATGCAAAGGTTAACAGACATGGTTACCTTGTACAGAGCTAAAGTGATTTAAAACTCTGTCTGAATTGATAACACCATGTGTGGTATACAGATAGTTCATTGGGCTCAAATCAGCCTAGATTTAAATACTGGCTCTATAGCTTACAGTTCACTATTTTTATCTGTAAATGGAGATTAAAAGAATAAACTGGTGAGGTTGATAAGCCTGTTCAAAGAAATAATTTAAGTAAGGTAAAAAATAATAAAACAAGAAAGTTTTATTGATCATGTACCAAATATTAACTTATGCCTATGTCTTTAAAGTGGGCCTCAAAATCCCCTCACCACATTACTCAACACTCTACATTAAGAGCCTGCCATTCATGATCACCACCAATGGGCCCCCTGGCACTCTGGAGTTCAGTAAGGATTATACAATGGCAAACATGGAAGAAGTGCAGGGTCTGAATATTTATTTCTTGGTCTCACTCCCTGTCTCAGGGTTGGCAGCTGCATGGTCTCTCTGTCTCTCTTTCTCTCTCTCTCTGTCTCTATTTGTCTCTGTCTCTCTCTCCTTCTCTCTGTGTCTCTGTCTCTCTCTATTTGTATCTGTCTCTGTCTCTAACTCTGTCTCTCTCTCTCTCTCTCTCTCTCTCTCTAAGTCACTGTAGCTGCCTGAGCACTTTCCCCTTGATCTTCTGATAACCGTTTTTGCTGCCTGCCAGGTTCCTTTGCCACTTTCCTTGCCCCATAATTTTTCAAAAAGAACAAAATAGAGGACTTTGCCCACAAAACACAAATTTGTGAACACTGAACTATTAAACTCTTTTCAAATGATTCCAATTTGTACATTCCCTTTCTTTTTACTTTTTATTATGAAACAGTGATATACAACAATTCTTTTTTTTTTAAAAGAAAGGACTCACAGGATACATTTCCTGCCATCACAATCCTCACTCAATCATAAATGGCCAGTTCATGTGCGACTGGTCAGCGCAAAATCACAGGCTCCATACTCAGGAGGGCACTGTGGCCACCATCTGAAAATGTGTAATCATTTTTAACAAGGTTGGGGGTTTACATTTTCATTTTTCACTGGTATCTTCAAATTATTACCTCCCTAGAATGTGGCATAGATGATAAATACAAATGCACTTCCAGTAAGTCACTTATTGAAGTCTACCTATGTTCTGAAGAATCTTAAAATCATGTCAGCAAGAAAAATCACTATCATTGCTAACACTTCAGGTAAAAGGCACAGGACAAGGAAGCAAAGATGGAGAGCATTTATCTAATGCGATCACAATGCCACAAAGTATAAAATAAGGGATTTCAACCTAGGTATTTGGGCTTCTTCTACGCCATTATCCTTTGTGATGGAAGAATAGAAAAGAAAATGTGAGGTTTAATTTATAACTTAAGCATAAAATATTTGACCAATAAAAGGCATGAACTTAATTACAAAAATAACTATTTTCAATAAGAGAGGCTAATCGAAAAGTTACAACATGGACAATATCTATGCACAGGAAATAAATTTAATTTCTCATAGCATAACAACATAAAGACAATTAAAGGAGCTTGCAAATGTTAACATTTTTTAAAACCTTGACATGTACATCTTAAAGATTTATGGCTGCTAATTGTGACATTTAAAATGTCACAATTATCTTCTTGAAGCCAGAGAATATTGTGGGAAAGGTACTTGCTTTACACTCATTGCCCCAGGTATGATCCCTGGAACCATATGGCTCCCAAGCGCCACCAGGAGTGACCCCAGAGCATAAAGTCAGGGGGTACAGCCCTAAGCACTGCTGAGCGTGGCCTCCAAAAGCAAGAAAGCTAATGCTCTTATTTCTAACAACCAAGAATGATGTTACATTGCAAGAACAATGTCATTTACTTCAAGAAAGAAATTTTAAAACCAATGAGAAATAATCTAATTAAATTCGATAATTTCTAAAATACAGAGGGTTTCCTCAATGCAGTTCTGATACTTCACTATTTCTGAAAAGAACAATAAAAAGGACATAATACAATGAAGAGATAGATTTTCAACGCAGAAACCACAAAATAACATACAACCTAGCTTCAGCTCTTTATCAGTCACAGTCTTGATTTCTCCTTGGTTATAAAATATGGTTGATGATGGTTGCTTTTTTTTGATGGTTGATGGTTGCTTTTTTTTTTCGAGACCCACTCAAGATACTTCTTAGAGACAAACAAATGATTTTTTTTTTTGCTTTTTTGGTCACACCTGGCAATGCTCAGGTGTTTTTCCTGCTCTGCACTCAGGAATTACTCCTGGCGGTGCTCGGGGACCATATGGGAAGCCGGGGATCGAACCCTGGCTGGCATGGACCAGCTGCATGCAAGGCAAACGCCCTACCCGCTGGGCTATCGCTCCGCCCCAATTTTTTTAAACAAATGATTTTTAAAGGACCAGATAATATAGGAGTGGGGTGCTTGCCATGCATGCAGCCACCTGGGTTTGATTCCCAATACCTCATGGAGGTATTGGGAATACCCACCCACCCCCACCTCCAACGCCATCCAAAGCACTGCCAGGGAGTGATCCCTGAGCCAGAGTCAGGAGTAAGCTTCATCCCGGTGTCACCCAAAACAACAAAACCTTAACTTTTTACATTATAATTTTATTACATCAATTTTGATAAGACTCATATAAATTAGAGGTTACTACTTGGTTATTTGGATTCTTGTAAATATCTCCCCCAAAAATAGGCTGATATCATACGGGCAAAATGCTAAAATTAAGATCCATATCTGGTTTTTATATATCCCAATCTGATATCAAAACTGCAACATATCTTATTTCCCCCAATACAGGAGTTTGTTATCAAGGTTTACTTAGGTACACTTTAAATGCTATCTTACCAAGGACATTATTTTAAGAGATGAGCAAAAGGGAAAACCCCAGAGTCCAGTCAATAAAATATGAGCTGAAGGTGCAAAGAAGCACTCATAAATATTGCTTCGAACAAGGAATTCATTGTTTCCTTCTAGCACTCTCCCTGTGTCCTCTGATCTCAGTCCCTCTGTGCATCGTCATGCAAGCCTCTTCCTTGAACCTGTGGTTTTCTCAAGCTGAGCTACTACATTATTTATGACTGTAAATGTGAGTAGACTGTCTGTATGTTCCTTGTGCACACATACACCAAGAAGCCCCTACTCCACCTCTTCCTTTTCCCCACTTCAGCATTTCCAGTGTGTCAAGATCAAAGGGTTTCCCCTGGAGTTGATGTGTTCGGGGATGTTGGATTAGCTGCCGTGTCAGTATGAGGTAGACTGAGGATTTCCCAACACATCCTCCACCTGCACAACTCCCAGACTAGTCGCTAATGACTCATGCCATTTGTTTCTCTCTTTCAAGCGTTTTGTTAAAACAATAAAATATTTTCTTGCTTCTTCTCATTGTTCTCTGCCTCCAAAGATTACTCTTGATCTCTTATCCATTTCCCTCCCTCATTTCTGTTTAATTTAATAAGGGGTAGGAGGGGAATAGTCAATACCCATTTATTCTGAGTTGTAAATAAAAACAATCTAAGCAAGCTTTTTTTTTTTTGGAAGAGGACAAGAGGTTTATTTATTTATTTATTTATTTATTTATTTATTTATTTATTATAACACCGTGAGATAAACAATTAGAAAACTATTCACGACTGGGTTTCAGTCATACAGTGTTCCAGCACCAACCCCTCCACCAGTGCACATTTCCTACCACCAAAGTCCCCAATTCACTCCCCCTCCCAAGCCTGGCTCTATGACAGGCTGTATCTCTCTCCCTCTCTCTCTCTCTTTCCCTTTCTCTCTCTCCTCTTTCTCTTCCTCCCTTTCTCCTCCCTCTCCCTTCTCTTATACATTGTGGCTTGCAGTACATACATTTAGGGGTTATCATGTATATCCCTTGCCTACACTCAATGCTCAGTTCTAGGCTGGTATTACCATTTCCAACAATTATTAGCAAAAAAGTGTTTTTTAGTAAGGTAAAGGTGAATTGCCTTTTTAGTTCATGATGTTTTGGTTCAATGCTGCATTTTCTTTGTCCCTCCTTTTTCATAACAATCCCTTAAATTTTACGTTTACATTTTAATTCTGTTATTTAAAAAAAAGCAAAAAGGAAAAAATCAAAAGACCAAAACAATTAAACTGTTTCAATGGGATCCCAGGGGAGAGGTGAGGAAGCAGAGGGGGTGGTGGAGAAACAATTACAGAGGGTGGCAAGAGCCCATACTGCTGCCCTGGGGAGTTTTTCTCCTGATGGGTGGAGGCTGCAATTGGCACATCATAACCTTTTCCTTCTCAACTAGAGAGAAAACAGGAGACTGTACCTAAATGATCAAGCCATAACTAATTGATTTTCAGCTAATCTAAGCCTCCAGCTATGAAGAAACTAGGACCAAAGACAGACCCCAGGAAGGGTGGGGGCAGCCAGAGAGGGGTGCCAAGAGAGCCCTGGGCTAGAGAGACCATAGAAGCAAAGAGGACAAGCCAAATATGTGAAGGCTGGGGGTGGGGGGAGGAGAGAGGTAGGCTGCAGACACTTAAGGAATTGAGACTGAAAGGGAAGGCGCTGAAGGTGGTGGGTGAGGGTTCCCAGGCCATCTATCCACACACTTCCATACCTTCTCCCTTTCAGCTGTCACATTTTGCTGGAATTTTAAAACAGGTTACTTGTGAGCGATCACTAAAACATGCAAAAGAGCCCTGTTAAGCAAAGAGATTATAACTATCTCTGTAGTCATGCCCATCATCTGACAATAAAAAAGCTTTGAAAGAGAAAAAGAAATCTTGGTCAGTTTTATGGATGACAAGGGTGACTGAGGAAGGGAGATAACATTCTCCTCATTTAGTAACTTCTGCTATTCTTTTCGAAAGTTAAGTGTTTTAAAGAACAATGTTTAGCATCACAATATTAACATTTGTGTTTGGGGATGTCAGACAGAACTCAAAGACAATTATTCTAATGGTTAGCCATCAGCTCTCTTCCCATCCCATTCCTATTTCACCCTCAAAAGAAAATCTTGCATGTGTTTATGAGTGCTTATGTTACACTAGTGTTAATATCCCTGTTAGAGAGACTGCATAGATAGGCATCTTTAGGTTGAGCTGTACAGAAATTCTCCTCTGGGCACTTGAATCAGCCAAACACAATAACAAATATCACTGACATCTTTCAAATCTGTCAACTAAAGACATCAGCATTTTAAAATTCTAGTACCAAGAAAGTTTAAAGATTTAGAAAAATAAGACTTGAAGGGTGTCATTTAATATCATGAAGGGATTTTTTTCCTATTTCCTACTTTAGACAGTTTAACATGTTGTTACTGAATTATCAAAAAAAATGAGATTTATGTAAAGTTACACTTGAGAACTAACTATTCTTAATTTATATCTGAAATTTTTTTACTCCAGCTAACTTTGGATCACTGAATCAAAAACTATTAATAAACCCAAAGTTCTCATTATAGAAATAACATAAACAAATAATCAAAAGTGAATTTCTTTTGTTTACTACTAGTTCTTGTAATTTTCTCTTGAACATCTACAATGCTATGCCATTTGATTTTGAAATTACCACATAATCAAATAAAATTATATTAGGATGAGCTATGTATTCACGAAAATAAAGACACACATAATATCACAACCAAATAATCTCATCGTTCCATTCATTTGTATAGCTCCTTGATAAGAAAATAAATTTGAAAGAGAAAAGATTAAAAAAGAAAATTTCACCAGATACTTATGTTCGTTACAAGTAAAATATTGTGACTGAGTAAGCAAATCATCCAGCAAATTTTAATAAGTTAGGAGAGAATAAGAAGTCAACATGTGAAGGTTAATAAGGAGATTAAACAAAAGTTGGCTTACAAATAATAAATGTAACAGAATGCAAAGTTTCTCTTCACACAATTGATAATTAATATTTGTTTCCTCACAGAAAAGCAACACACTTTCATTGATTATTTCCCTAATTATGTATGTAATTAAGTCTATTAATAAAATATGGCTCAAAAATATTTGGCTTCACATTTACATTGGTCTTAAGAAAACTTAGATTTATTAAAGCAAATTCTATTTTATCTCAAAATATCCTAAAATAAACTTTTTAAAAAGTAGCTTAAAAATGCATTTCAGAATTTGAATTAAATTTGTTTTTAGGTTAAAAACATGTTGGAAAAAAGTGACTTTCTGAATAAAAAATGTATTTGTTGAAAAATTATTCTTTTATCTGCAAATGACAAATGCAAGCACTAATCAAAAGGATGCTACTGGTGTCTTTATTTGTAATTTATTTTATTAAGGGTAATGTCAACAGATTCTTTTCACATATTTAAATATCCAGGTGACTTCCTTAACACAAATCCCTTGCCTATTGCTAATTTGGTCATTTGCCCTTGGTCTTCTCTAAAGACATACCTTTTAAGATGTTAACAAAATAAAAATACAATTCCCCCGAGTCTCCTAAAACAAGAAACTACGTGCAGAAAATTTGCTAATAAATAGTACAGTGAAATTCTTAGTACAGTTTAAGCATTAACTTGTTTACCTTTTCTAACTATGCTTTGACTATTTTATTATGGAAGAAGTATAGAAATTAAAGCTTTTAGTAAGTAGCAATTTGTTACAGGGTATGTTAGAAGGCATGGCCTAAGAATAATAAAATTAAGTTGTGGCTTAATTTTCCTCAGAGACTAGCAGGAAAAACCCACTTAGAATCAAAATCAATTTGTCAGTAATTTCATGTGAGACATTTAGTTTAAAGCTGTTAAAGAAAAATTAATATGTTTTATTGCTGAGAAAAAAAATAACTACAGTTCATGCATGATTAAAGAATTTAAAATTTCTTTTATCTAACATTTTTATCTAAAGTCAACCGAATAATTGTATTTCATGGTATAGTTAGTAAACTACTTTTGCTATATTCTAAACAATATAACATAAATTTCATTTATTGAAAAATCTAGGTTTTCTTTTAATGATAAAACCAGGTCTAAAAACCACGGACTAAAACTTCATCATTGTTTTTGTTTTCTTCTATATAGGTTTATATAAAGTTGTGTCATACAGGTTCTAAGATGATATTTTCTTAAAAACTACTACTCTGTTGTGAATGGTCAAAGTAGTCAATTTTTATAAAATATATTAGAAACATTTTGACTGAGCTATTGTTTCTTGAAATACATAACATCCATTCTTCTCTTACTGAGTTAAAATGACCTAGACTGATTGTTTTAGTGACTTATTTTATGAATATATGGCTTATGCTAGGCTGGGTTTTTTCTATTAAAATGTTCAAACTAATTTAGCTCACTGGATAAACATTCAGAAATTTCTACAAGATAGAATGCTCTAAGAACCACAATTGTAAGTCACTTATACTAGGAAAAAGCAATCAAACTAATTTTGCATTAAGCTATATTTTCATGACTTCAAAGTTCTAAACGAATCCTATTAATTATATGGGGGGGTGGGGAAAAGACCTTTAGGACACCTGATTAGGGAACCAATGATGACTTACTTAAACTCAATGATGAGAGCCTTGTCTCTTTTAAAGTGAAACATATGATTTATTAAGTACCATCCTTTATAGTAGGATAGCTAAGAACAAATTAACAGAGCATATTAAACACTATATATTATAAAAGTATCCACACGTTATTAGGATTTGTTGCTGCCTGACTTTCTAAATCTTTGAGGTATTACATGAGAAAATTTTAAATCAAGTGTATAATAAACCATATCAATTTTAAGCCAAAGCAGACTGCATTTTAAAAACAACATTGTAAAAGCTTTTAAGTTATTCTCAAATATCTGAAATTTCAATTTTTAATCAAATTAGCAGATTTCAAGAATAAATTTATTTATTTTGAATGTCATATGGATTATATGCTTTTACCTTCAGTTTCCCCTAAAACATTAAAAGAAAATCACAAGTTTTATAAATTTTTAAATGATATGTTCTTTGCTAATATTGTAAGAAAATATCAGATGTAATTTTTTCACTTGAATATCAACATATTAAAACAACTTAATCCAGCACTGAATGCAACATGATTTTAAGAATTATTCACTACCAAAGTTGCTAATTAATCTCTCTTCCAACTAGGTTTTGTCTCAAACAAAAAGAAGACTTGTATAGGTAAGGACTATCAGAGTATGACTTACATTTCTCTTGATTTTGATAAAAGTCAAAAAGGCACACTGTATCCTAATCATTACACATAAGAAAATGCAAGATTTTAAATTTCTTCTCTAATATAATTTTTATGAAAATTAGAAATCCCTCCTTGAAGTACTTTTATAGACTGTTTAAAATAGCATTTGATCTGCATTAATTTCACATCAATACTTTCACAATTTTTGTCTCAAAGTTTTCACAAATTTTTCACAATCATTTAGTCTCGCCCAAATGAATTTTTAATCTAGCATTTAAGTCTACACTCATGTTTTTAAATTTCTAAACAATAAAAGTTCAAGATGTTACATTTAGTTTCCCATTCAAAAGGTTTCCTTTTTTGTTAGCTTTTTGTCCATAGCATAGCACACCATATAAACTCTCCTTTTTAAAATCTATTTGCCTATTTATTCTCATAATAAAGAAACTTTGAAATGCTAACTGACAAGATCACAATCTATCTAGATCATAAGTGTTTAATATTAGCTTTTCACATTAAATATGGAAACATATGTAGACCTATGCAAGAATGTCTTGCTAAGATAAAATCTTACATCGCATCAATGAAAGGCAGGAAATAGAAGCTGAAGCAAACAGTTCCAGAAACTCATTTTATGGAACTATGACCACCTATCAGGCAGCTACTTCACCATTATGCAAACTTCCATTCTGCAGTAACAAAACATTAACAAATAGGTGAACAACATACCTAAATTGACAAAGCTCATGACCATGTCAGCATCATTCAGAAAGTTGGTATCATGGAGGCTGGCTAGAGGAGGACTCTGGGTGGTCAAGGGAGCCGTTCGAGATAACTGAATGCGACGAGGATACCCATTGGGAGAGGCTGGGTATCCCTTTCTTCCTCCTCTGGTCTCTCCTGCCAGCGATGCCCTCACTGAGTATTCCGAGTCTTCAGGGTTTTCTTCATTGGCCATAGCGTTGTATAGGTCCAACATAAAAAGAGGTGCAGAGGAAGCTTGTTTTCCAGGTGAAAATGGTCTGGGTCTGTGAGGCAAGCCCAAGATAGAGAGAATTTCCCTCTGTATTTCCCGTCTTTCATGGTTCCGTAGTCTTCTATAAATAAAACTGGAGTGAACATGATTGTCTCCCAAACCTCCTTTTGCATAACCCACTAGAGTCCAGCAGCCCCAGAGGAAACCCACAATACCCCTAAGTAAAAATACAGTCAGATGCATTTTTGTCCAAAAAGCAAAAGTTGATATTTTTAGTCCTTCTTGTCCTCTTAAAAAAAAAAAACACCTAAGTTCTTAGGAGGTACACTTCCACAGTAGCAGGAAAAAAATTTACCTATTCTTCATGACAGTGACATGCCTGAACACAACATCTTCACTGATTTTCCTGTCCTATTTTAAATATTTGGAATGTGTGAAGAATAGTTATTTCTAAGAAAGCTGAAACTCAGATTTCCAATTATCCACAGTTGTTAAGAGTTTTTGCTGCATTGATGGAGAAGCCGGCTAATATTATTTGATCAGATGACCTATGCATTCCTATATGAGTTTTTTTTTTTATAATCAGGCCTTGGTATTTGAATGAATTCAGTTGATCTTCTGGTATACTGTAGTTCCCAAAGTTATCTTCACTTGCTCTTGAGTTCTTCTCAACCCTTGAGCTCTTTCCAAGACAAATCCTGATTTCTGAATCACAGATATATGCTGATCTGTACCTTGGTGTTGGAATATATATTTGTCCGGCAGCTTGGTGATAAGTTTAACATCTTTTGTGTCCTCTTAGTGTAAAATAAGGCTCAAGGTTCTACTATTCAAGTAAATGTGTTTTTCTGAATTTACTTGAAAACCCTCCGTTAAGTCCATTCAATCCCTTTCTCCTTCTTACAGTTAATTTCACCTCCAGCAGGCACAAATATACCAGCCCTCTTCAAGGGAGATCTAAAGAGTAATGTAAGCACAACCCTGCTGGGAAAGAAGAGGCTTCTCATTGTAATTTGAAACTGGTAAAGCAAAAAGAACTTAACCCTTTTGCTGCCAAAAAGCCTCCATTTTCAGGATTTTATAGCCAGACATCTAAGACAGCACAGCAAAGTGTGGGGCACATAACTTCTCAAAAGGTAAAATCCAGCTTTCAACTAAAAATTTTGCCACTAATTTTATATAGCTCTCATTGAGGTCTTTCCTTTAACACATTTAGTGCATTTCTATCTTAAGTCTCAGGTTGTGAATAAATTAACATGCTAAGTCTCAGTTCTATTTTTGAGATTATTTCTACACTTTTCAAGGTTATTGGTTTTCTTCTTAAAAAAAATAAAGTGAGTTCTGAGATGAAATTAATTCTTTTCTTAAGGATAACTAGATCTTTTCAGAATAAAATACACTAGAAAATTGTTAGTCACAGCAGTAGTTGCAATAATTCAATAAAGATGATTAGATAGCCCAGCTTTAGGGGTCTTTAAATATCCAAAACTTAAGCAAACAAGTATATTCATATTATCCTTTTAAAATCAGTTAGGTCAAGATACAAATAGTCTAAGACACAGTGTTGTGATTCTTCACTTTTATGTCGTTTCAGCTGAAATGTAAACTGACATACAAATGAGATATTTCCTAGGAGTTTGACTCAGTAATTTGATTTGTTTTAACCCATGCAAACAAACACTGATGAAAGCACTACACACCGTTCAGCACTACACACAGATTGAAACCTGAGTCTTCAAAAAATTGATGGGTATAATGGGGAAAGTGCACACCTTTCAAAAATAGCATGCTTAATCCAAGGAAATGAGCAAAGTATGTGTTTATCCTTAATGTTTAATGCTTTTTAAAATTTGGAAGTCTACAGTATTTTTGTGAAGCTATAATTTTGCTTCCAAGCTCTAGCTTAACATTAGGGGTTACAGTACTTCTATTCTCTGAGATAGTATTCTGATACTAGTATAGGTTTCCAAGCAAATAAGAACTATTATGAAATTGTAATGTTTTTCCTTTACAGAGAAGTACCAAGTTTGTTGTTTAATTTCTCTTTAGTTTCTCTGGTTGCTTAAAGCAAACCATATTTTTGACAATCCTTTTTTATAGGTGAAGACAAGATATGGAAAAGGTTTGAATCTTACTATATGCGCCATTCTTAGAGGTTTAATTTTTGCCTGGATAAGAATCTTGTATTAATGGCCATATAGGATGCCATAGCAACAAATAAAACACTGGTATACATGAAACAGTTCTACAAATATTGAGCAAGTAAAAAGCAGTAGTGCAGGTTGGAAATCAGTAAAGGATCCCCATTTCAGAAAGAAATGGTTTAAATCACTAAAATTATGCAAATCGCTTCATTTATATCTAAGTCAACTGAAATTTTGAGGGTCTTTTGTACAGATTCAAATAAATTACTTTGAGAAAAAGTTACTCCTGTCTATTTATGAAATATGTCTCAGATACAGTCTATTACTGTGCATTTTAAAATAAATGGCCCACGTTATGCATAAACTTGCTTCATGTTTCAGAGCTTAACATGAGTTACATTTAAAAATAGGCCTCACCATAGGACTAAACAATTCTTACCATCCCTCTATGCTGATTTCTTTTTCTAAGACACTTTAAAATAAAATAAAAAAGAAGCCTATGTGTCACAAGCATCCAAAACTCATTTCGCCAAATAATAACTATTTATAATATCAGTAAGTATAATTGTGAAGCTTATTACACTTAATCACTTAGTCAGACATATAGCATACCTCTTTAGAGATGATCAGTTGCTAATGCTATTGGAGAGAATTTTTAATACTCAACTTCCCCACTTTGGCTCTCAAGTCAGACAACTTTTGGCAATTATTCATTCCTCTTAAGGATCAACGTGTACAACAAGAAAAAGAAAAGAAAAACTACCAGGAATAAAGGGGAAATGATCACTACCAATAAGACAAGTTCACTTTCAATGAAAAGTAAATGAATTCTACTGATTGGATTCGAGCTAGATTTTTAGCAAAGCATGTGAGAGTAATTTGAAAGATAGAGTACTCACAACATCAAGATATAAGTGCAATTTCAAAGCATACACTTAAACTTGGTATATATTATAAACACATTGTTGAAATACATGCTAATGAAGAAATTAGGGCAGAAAATATACACAGTATATGACAAGAATTATTCCTAAAGATAAGAATATTTCAAAAAAAGAAACCTTCCTCAAAATTACAATGCATTAGTTGCCAAGGGTAAATACTAATGTAAACACTCTTCTAGTGGGGAACAGAGACAACTGAATCTATTTACATTATTCTCCACAGTAATTCTGTTCATTTAGATCTTTTCCTCCCTAAAATTTGAAACCCTTATTGGACAAATATGTAAAACAACACTGCCCATGGGCTATAAGAACAAACCATTATTTTTAAAAAGTGATTTTTCGTTTACTTATTTTAATTTAATTTATGTGACTAGTATTAACTGAGAGCCTAACACTATATATCAGTGTTAGAGTATATTCCCTATTTTTTGCAAAAGAAAATTGTACAAAAAATGACTGTTAAATGTGTTTATATGTTTGTTCTGGAGGGCTCTTTCCATTTGACTTATAGTTTTGCTGTAGCTGTTAAGTTGTTATATTGTTTTCTCTTTGAAACAAAAAAATCTAAATGAAAGATATTGCAGTAAAAGACAAGATTCCCAATGTAAACGGGTATCTGCATTCCTAAAGTATTTCTTCTGTTTGAAAACAATTTAGAATCATTTGACTTGAGCATAAATATTTAAGTATAAACCATCTTAGACCATGCTAGAGCAGTGAAAGAAAATTTTGGGAAGGAGACAGACTATTTAAGAATAAAAGAAACTGGCCGCAACGGATACTTCAGGAGAGACATCCCTTTCTAGAAACGTTGGCGTGAATACATGCCCAAGTGCAGCACAGAGAAGTAACAGTGATATTAAATTGCCTTCAGCTCACTTTCCTCTAAGTTAAAAACATAGCATATGCATGAACAGGAAACGTGGTGTGCACAGTAGTTGTCCAAAGGGAAGGCAAAGTAGCGCTGCACCACCACCATCTGACTTACATTTGCCTGCAGTAACCTGACAGGGAGTAAAGTGACAGACAGACTACAGTTTTTTCTATCTGATTAATAGTACTTACGGAAGACTTGGAAATGAATAATAAAATTTAGCCAAGAAAAACATTTGAAATACTTGGTATTACTTTTAGTAGATGGCAACATAACTGAATATTTTCAAGTGAACAGAGGATTTTTCAATCATCTGCTTTATTACATGTTGCTAAGATTATTTCATGTGTGAATGCATTAAATATTAGCTTAATGGAGAATAAATCAACATTTAATTATTAAAACTCAAATAAGGTGAATAGAGTATCAGTCTAAAAATTGGCAAATAGACTAATTTGTTGACCCAACTCCAATTATTGGAAAACATATTTACTCACCACCCAATTTATTGAATATTTTAATTAGCTGCGTTGACTTTTACACAGTCATATAGCTAAGCATGGTTGATTAGAACAAACCATTATTTAAAAAAAAACTCATTCATAGCAAATCAACATTTCAATTTAATTTAAGTGATGAGTATTTACTGAAAGCCAAATACTATAGACTTACACAGCACAAAATTCAGAAATACTTATTGTCACACAGTTTATTATCATAATGTTATCATTTATATTTATTTAAGGCCTAGCATCATTGTTAAAATATAATTATGTATGATGACAGAGTCTTGCTTTCACTGGGAGATAATCTAAAATGCAAGCTGCATAAATGTAGAAATGAAGTTGATTTTGTTCATCAGTACTAAACAGTATATATCAGGAGCTCATTTAATGTTTTTATAGCAACTGAATTTTTGATAAAGATAAACAAAATTCAGGACTTTTTTTAAAGCGTAGTACACTTAACATTGTTACAAGGGTTCATTAAGCACAACAGTAGACGAATTGTTGTATGTCTTAATAGCTAGGTCTCCCAGCACACATTAAAGTTCCTTTCATAAGAAATTCATTTATTAGGTGCCTCATCCCACAGTTATGGAAAAAAGCACAAACTTCTTTGTCACAATACTATAGAGTCATAATGACTCAGAAGAAAAAGCATCATGTAATGAATCCATTAGCATTACAAAATTCCTTGGTCTATCATTACAGTGAAGCTGATTAGGTGACTGCCTTTGAATTAAAGGGCTCCTAACTGAAAGAACAACTCCTATTCCTGTTAGTTAATACTTCATTCCTTTACATTATAAATGGTTCTTTGCTTTGTTTTGTTTTGCTGGTGCTGTTCTGAAGTCCCATAATACAATAAAGACTCCCTGGAAGTGACCACTCTGTTTTTAAGAAGCATTAGCAATCAATGCCACACCTGCTAAAGCTCTAGCAGGTATAGTAGGTGAGAAGTATAGTAACACAGGCAAGCCATGAGGTCTGAAAGCAACTGGAATGTGTAGGAAGACACTTGGTGAAACACTTGTAGCTGCCAAATTTGCCATTTTAAAGCCTGTGATTTTTACACTTTGCACTGATTTTGTTCTGTTTTAGGACCAAACTCAGTTATGCACAGGGTTTACTCTTCACTCTGTGCTGAGGGATCACTCCTGAAGGTGCGTGGGGGACTTTATGTGGTGCCAGGGACCAAATGCCGTTTAACCATCTGTAAGGAAAGTACCCACTGTACTAGCTCTCCAACTTTGCACTAAAATTGTTGACTCTAAATGTATCTTACCAACATACTGGCCAATTCAAAATCTATAAGAGTACTAGAATTCAATAGAAAATTCAATAGAAAGAATTTAACTGCCAATTTAGTCCACTGATGCCCATAAAGAGCAAACTAACATCTTCAGTGGAAAATAAAATATGTAAATTGTATAACACTAAAAAGGAAATAATTTGAAGGCAATTAAAAATTACTTAATACAAAATTACTTGAACATCATATTATCATCTGCAAGATTAATTAAATATCCCTACTTTTTGCATAGCAACACTCTCTTCTCACTAACTCCTGGGAAACAAACAATATTACACAAAATGTTCATTAAAATAATATTAATATTTATACTAAGAGTAGGAGTACCCTCTAACACAAGGTTCTTAAGCAGGGTGCATTTATCACAAATGGGAAATAGAAAAATTAAGAAATACTAATGATTAAGTCACACTAAAAATCAACTTCAATTACTTGAGAAGTACACAATGTCAATTATTTTTAATACTGGTTAACATGTAGTCCAAGTTGAGAGCACCTAACAAATAGTCCTTATAATATCTAAGACAGATACATATAACAATAGTGTGTTTTAGCATTATAATAAAATTTCCAAGTTAAAATAAGACCTTTGATCTCTTCTTGATTATGACTCATAGCTCCTGGTATGTAAAAAAAAACTCAATGCTTATAAAAGAAATCTTTACACCCATTTATACATTACATACTATAACTTATTCAGCACCTACTGGATCAATAACTAAGACAGTCCCTGGTCATGTCAAATGTAAAGGTCTAAACAACCTAGAAGTTATTTCTAGAAAATTTTACTGTTGTATTTGTACTTAGAATTCAAAATGCCATTTCTTATATACAAAAGCCACTACTGTACAACAGAATAAATATGAATATATTCCTAAATATAACAATATAATCGCGCTCTTAAATTCTTTAAAACTTACAAAAGGGCACATCACAGGTGACCGTCATGCCTACCCTGGATAAGCTCTGTTTTAAATGTTTCTTCTTCCCTGATTTTTTAATGTTTCTTCTTCCCTGATTTCCTTGTGTGTGTGTGTGTGTGTGTGTGTGTGTGTAAGAGAGAGAGACAGAGACAGAGAGAAGTGCATTTCTGCATTTCTAAAGTTTTCTCTAGTGCTGGATCTTCTTTCCATCTTCATTTCTCGGTTACCATCTATATTTAACAGCTATTGATGGTCTCCTCTTAAACACTGCATTCTCTGGATATCTTTTGTTCCTCCATTTGACAATAAGCTCTTTATCTCAGTGTCTCCATTTTATAAAGCTTATCCCTCCCTAGTTTTCTTATCAAGAACTCTTTCAAGTGTGTAACTGTTTTCTTTATCTCTCACCTTTCACCACCCCTCTCTTACTGCAGTGTAATCTAACCTTCCTGCTCCTAATCTCCAGCTTTTGCTTCTAACTTCTGGAACAGTTGTATTTTCTATGAATGCATGTTCATTAGCAAGGAAGTGATAATATCAAATTTCAGGATAGTAGTATTCTTCCTATTTATAAAGGCATCTTATATTTTAAGGAGTTTCTTTAGAAATGGTTGCAAACAAAATCTTGGATCAGCATTTACAGACATAGCAACTTTTAGAAATTCACAATTTTAATATTTCTGGTCCAAATATTAAGAATGAAACATTATCAACTTTGAATTTTTAATGAAAATGCCTTATAGTGAAAATATGAGATAATAGCAACTGCATTATATTCTGATAAAAGTCCACACTTGGACTACTGAATATTGTCTTTGATTTCCAAGTATTAGCTTGATATTTTTATGCTGACATGAGGTACATATTTCTAAAAATGAGATACTAAGTCAAAATATAAAATAATTCAACACTATTTTCTAAAGTATCTTTTAAGACTTCTAGAATATTCTCCAGATAGGAAGCTTATAATTGTATATTATCTCTACACATTTTAGAGGAAATAAAGTTAAATCAAAATGTTCTACAATTTCTAATGTAACCCACAGATTCTTTACATTCACATCCATTTTTAAATGAGTTTGTTAAATCATTGAGACAAAGAGCAATGGGGTAATATTCCTATTGTTTAGTTTTGCCATTTATAGAGTTAAACAAAAGATATTTGATTCGCATGGTGGTTAATATGAAAACTATGAGATTTACAAAGAAGAAATTAGACTAATAGTTTTATACTTAATATTGGAATGATCTCAAAATTTTACTGTGAAATCATACAACTTATGAGTAGAAGGAAGGAGACACTTCTGAATCTCAGAATCTTCATCTGTGACGAGGGAAAAAAAATGAAAACAAACATACCATGGAATAGTTAACCACATTAAATGAGAGAATACAAAACGCTTCATAAAGTTCAGTTGCTTTCAAGATGTATTATTGTGGGTACATGGTCTAAAAAGAATTAGGTTCTTGTTCTCTTTTCCATTGGATGATATACTCTGATAAAGATGTAACTCATGTATTCTTATGGAAACACTTATGGGGTAATGTATACTTAAGCATTATTATTGAAAAGTCATTCCCTAAAATAAGGCTGTTTTGACTACAGAAAGACAGAGTTAGACAAAACCAGGGAATTTACACAACTATCTTTATGCACAATCTCTTCCCATCCCAAAGAATTTTCAGCATATTTTTCTTGCTATCCTCTTCTTTTTACAGTTCATGTAAAATCTATTTCTATGATGTCCCAGTGCAGTAGCAAAGCAAAAGAAACAAAGTCCTAATAGGACTGATTAAGTAGGCTTCACCACTATATAAGAAAGAAAATTATAAGTGTACATCTACCCTGAGGTTTTCCATTAGTGTTAAGATGTAGATTATGATTGAACTTGGTTAATGAAAAGAGAGGAAGAGACAGTTTGCTATCTTTGAAGCAAACTGTCTCTCATATAGCTCTGAGGCCTTACCATATATATGGATAAGAACTGTGAAAAAGAATTCTCTAAACCCTACACGGCACACACCTGCAAAGATATGGTGTTTGACAAAAGAAAAAATTTGCTCTCTATAGTGTGTGTTTTAAAGTTGGGATCAGAAAACTCCAATCTGTAGTGTTCTGCCACAATTTTGTAATAAGTGAGGAGGTTATTTAATGTGTCTGCTTTAGTTACTCTGCTTCAAAAGAAATTGGTATGTTAAAAATATTTCCATTATTTTTATCATTGTTATTAATTTAAAGACTGCAAATAAAACTTTTTATAATGACAGCATATGACACAAGTACTACTCAGAACACTTATGGAGAGATATGTGGAACACTTTTCAGCCCTTTACAGAGAGATTACCCAAGCATGTAGCATGCTAGGGCACAATAACATTAGTTAACACTACCGGAAGTGATGATAAAGTGAGAGTTACAGTATGCAGCATTTTCCAAACAAATCTTACTGCTCAGTCACTAGAGATGCTGAGTGTTTTCTCACAAAACTCTCCCAACACTCATCTTTAACCAATACATTTGGAGAAAGAATTAAGCTTGTTATACCTGAATACACAAAGTACCATGGTGATTGTGAGTCTATGTTCAAGAACTCCTTGAAGTTGAATCCTGACTCCACTGTCTTGTAGCTGTGCTTACACACTCTCTGCCTCAGTTTCCCTATCAACAAAATGGGGAAATAGCAATTATCACGTAGAATTTATGTAAACTAGGTGATTTTGAAAATGCAAAGACAGCAAAGAACCTGGCACACAATACATGATAATTATGTAACAATAAACAATGTTGCTTGGTGGTCAAATCTTGAAAGACAAGACTTTCTTCATGTCATTTTTATGTTATTTGGATACATAGCATTATGCATTCCCATGCAGAGCACAATAATTGGCATATGAACACCCAACAGAATTAAGGCTCATTTACTTGTCTGAAAAATATGTATCAAGCATCTACCTATTGCAAACAACAGCATCTATTAGCCAACTGTTAATAAATATTTACAAATTGCAAGGTCTTAACAAGATGACATAAAAGTTTAAGGAATTTAGCTCATGACTTTGCCTGATACCCATTAACAGCACATCTCAACAAAATTGTGTACTCGTATTTAGTGCAAAATCAAAATGCTTGCCTCTAAAGAAGGACTTTTGGTTTTCCCATTGTATTCTATAATACTAGTAATGGTATACCAGATGAACAAGAATGGAAATGTAGAAACAGGTTCTGCTAAGGGAAAAGCCACTTTCTAGAACCGATAGGTTGATTTTTTTTTCTCATGATAGAAATACCTCAAGATTCATACATGTAAATACAATATGAACCAAAGTTAAAAAAATGAATTCATGATTTTTACTCTTTTTCTGTCCTCACTGACCAAGTGAAAACAATTTTACTATCCTTTTCATGCCTTGCATTGGAAGATAAGAGAAAAGAAGAAAGATTAAATTAAAATTAGCCAAAATTGTCCTCACAGAAATCTTAGGTTAGATAGTAAAAAAGCTTTAAGAGAGTGAGTAATCACTTATAAGAGTTCTGCTACTCATACAGAGAGCTCAAAAATAAAATTGCATTCATTTTTTATTAAATAAATTACAAAAGTGAATTTTGGTTCACCAGCTAAAAAATAGGTAACAAATATACAAACTATTTCTTTGAAAGATGTTTTAAAATGAACAGTGTTCCAATTGCTTTGTATTGTGGCATTATTTACCAAGCACAGCACATAATACATCATATACAGGAAAGATGTACAGATAATATTCCCAAGTCCACAAACATAATTATCATAATACATAGACAAGTTTTCCCACATTTACAAAATAAAAATAAAGAATTGTGTTGTTCAGCTCAAACTCAAAACAAATCCCTAACCTGTTTCTGAATTTTGATTCCAGACTTTAAGTGAGGAAGTATCAACAGCGGTGTTGCAAAACTGAAAAATAAGGTTTTATATGAGCACTGACAGGCTCTGACCATCAGTGGAATTAGAAGGCGCCACCATAGTTGCAGTCTCTCTAAGACATGGCTTATTCAGACTAAGTAAGAGAGCCAATGTTTTGTATTTTAATTAAGAAACCTGGACTTTGTTTATAATAATTGACTATTAGGTCATTTTTTTTTGCCAGAATTTACTAGTAAAAGAGAATTTTCACCTCAGTAAACTCTCTTAAGATTTTGGAACAGACTTAATATATTTGGATTGAATTTTTTTTCCAATTATTTTTATTATAGTCACTTTGATTTTAATACTAATAGCTTAGGAATATATTTATGTATACTTTAATAAACTCACCAGTAACAATACATTTTTGCTTCTTTCTTCTTGAAGTAAACTTATAATCATATTGATGAAAATATATTATCTGCTATGAATACAAAAAAACAGATTCCTATATTACCTAGGCAGAGCAGAATATCATGACTTACATAGTGTTGTAAAATAAACTGATATTTAGACTGAGCAGAACATTAGAGAAATAAGCTAATAACAAACAAAGGTGAAATACTCGCATGCCGATTCCGTCATTTTCTGTTCTTTGGTTTCTGTTTTCTCTTTGGTAGTTTTTTCCCTCCAAAATCAAAGTATTCTATACAATAAACCCTTAATATCTCTTACTATTAAGGATATTTCCCCTCAAACATAAGTATCTTCAAGCAGAATTGTATTAATATTGCTTGATGTTTGTTTTAAAAGTAATTTAGTGGTAGAACACATCTGAAGAAGATACTGCTAGAAAAATGAGGTTCCAAGGAAACAAAATGGAACACTGCCACCTTTTGGAGATATGAATTGTAACATGGTGTAATTTTACAGTAGCTATTTTAAATTCTTTAAAAAATTGTAGCTTTACTGGAGCTATTTTGAATAATATTGCTCTCCGTGAGCTGTCAGCTATTTAGATATGGATATCTTATATCTTTTTATATGAAAATACACATCTTGAATTTTTGTTTCTCGATTGCAATTCTTATATTAAGTATTTCAGTTTCCAGTTTCTTAAATATGTTCCCAAACTCTTGAACTTTGGAATGTGGAAACAATACTTCCTGTTTATTTAATAAATAATGGCAAGTAATGACCTAGTAATGAAAAATACAAAGAGATTTTTATATCCTCAGGCCCTGTCAGGAACATTTCTATGACTTCTCTTTATATCACACCACACTTCCCTACAATTCAAGTTTTTTTAGGGATAAACACAAATTCCCCACAGCACTAATTGCATTTCTTTCAGCTAGCAAAATTTATGCCTTCTCACCCCATAAGTGTTTTATATATACAGTTTTAAATTAAAGGGTGAAAGGAATGATACGGGCGGTCCCTAGATACATATAGGGACTAATACGTAGGTGAGAAGATATAAAAGTTAGACATAGATTTCATTTAAGTTATAAATAATTATGTGCTTGTCTAAGCATAAAAACAAGGACAGGACTAGGGGAATATACAATGTTAATAAAGGAAGTGGTTGAGTTTACAAACGTTACTATTTTTTTCAATTCAGTTTATGGAAGCAAAAAGCCTCTCTGACTACATAAAAGTTTTCTTTTTTATGTAGACAAAAGCCACAACTGCTGGTACAATTCTAGAGTTGAAATTGATTAGATAACAAAGCTCCAATATTAAAATGATAAACATAAAAATTAATTTTATTGTGAAAATTGTTATCTCAACACAACAGGTTTGTCTATGGATGTATTATGAAAATTGTTATCTCAGCACAACAGGGTTGTCTATGGATGTATTAAGCTGTTGATAATTAAACCTTCTGAGTTATTGTTTTGCTTGTTTAGTTGGCTTTTATGTTATTTTCTCATCTAATTTGATGTGTTCCTACTGGAATTTCAGTATTGAGATGTGATCAAAATAATGAGAAATAATAATTTAAAAAATAAATTTAAAGAAGAGGAATTCCAAGAACCCAGGAAAGAATAAATGAATAATCATATGTTTATATAATAACTTAAGTGTCCTAGGAATGATTGAACTCATATAAGCTTTATATACAGGGAAAAACAGTTAGATATCTATTTGGGATATGAACATGACCTTAGATGATTAGGAGGTTCAATGTAGAACCTGATTCACTGTAAAACTCAGATAAAGAAAGGAGTAAGTGACAGAGAAGGGTAGAAGAACACAGCTATGAAAGTCTAGGAACCTAACAGGATTTTTTTATTGACCTGAGGATTTCAGCATTAAAAAAATAAAACTATTGTTTCAATATTAAAACAAACCTTCATGGCACAATAATGTCTTCCAGGACAGTAGTAAAGTTCTAAACCCTAGGAAAAAAAACCACTAATCTCAAGCCAACTGAACAAATACAAGTACTTAAATAGCTTTATTGAAACCATCTAGGGTACACAGTATTCCAGTGATAGGATGGGGAAATTCTTATTGAAGAAAGTTAAAATAAGATTACAAATCATATGAATAAGTAGTCTAACATGAACATAAATCATCAAATAGATGACAGAAATAATTAGATTACAAATAAGATTACAAATCATATCAATACAGCAGTTTAAAATGAACATAAATCATCAAATAGATGCACATCCAAAAACTAGGTATGATAAAATGATTGGGGTGTTGGGGGGAGGTCACACCCAGTGACTCTCAAGCTCTGTGCTTTGGGAACCATCCGGGGTGCCAGGGATCAAACTCAGGAGTTTGCCTTGCCATGTGCAAGGCAAATGTATCACTCCAGTCCCTGATAAAACTATCTTAAGTAGACTATTTAAAACTATGCTGAAGAGAGAAATGACACAGGAAATGACAAGTGTACTTAAAAAAAAGGACTGAAGATAAAGAACTGAAGGATTGAACAATGGTAGAAGTATGATTACCAAACTTTAAAAAAAAAGAGTCTTAACCTGATTAGAAACAGCTTAAAAGAAAAATAATCAATTAGATGGGGAATCTGGGAAATTTAGCTGCATATGCTACAAAAAAGATAATAGAAATATGCAAAAGATATGTTATTTTCTCTTCAAAACTTAAGGCAACCTCTCAATAAACATCTTAGGGTATTTCCTCACAACATACTATTTATAAACGGATTTTAAGAACAAAAACTCTAGCAGCCACTATCGTATTCTCAAGTGCTACCTGAAATAATCGTAGAAAAAAATGATGAATATGTAGCATATAATGACTGTAAAATTGTTAAAAATTCAATTTTTCTTTTCAATATAGAAATGGAAATTCCTTAATAAACTTCTGTGTTTGGTTTTAGATCCCTTGTATAGACTTCAGTGGTAATAAAATAAAAGTTTTATTTATTAATAAAGCAAGTTAAAATTTAAATACTTCAATTTGAAATACGTAAAGATAAGGAAAATATACAAAACAAGTTAGTCTCCTGGTATTAAAGCCCTGGTGTAATCCTCTCCCTTTAAATGTGAGTTAAATTATTATTTGGCTCTAAAATGTACAATCTTTAAGTAATGTGATGTTACTTCCCATTTAGATTATAAAAGGACTTGGGTCAGAAGTATGGTTCTTGCCATCCATGTGGCTGACTTCAGTTTGAATCCTAGGGAACATACATGGTTCTCAAAGCACCCTCAAGATTTACTCCTAATCACAAAGCTAGAAATAGTTCCTGAACATTAATGGAAATATCCCCTCCAAAGCTACCCATCAAATAAAGTGTTTAACTGAGGACCCAAGAGATAGCACAGGAGGTAAGCTCTTACCTTGCCTGTAACCTATCTCTACTTAACCCCTACTACCATATATGGATACCAGGCAGCACCAGGTATCACCCTTGAACAGACTCAGTAGTAACACTTGACCTTTGAGTACCAACAGGTATAGACCAACACCTCTCTCCAACCTCTCTGTCTCACCACACCCTCAAAAAAGTGTAGTTTCCACCTCAGAAATTCTCTATATTTTGGTGGTATGGGGCTCTGGGGCAACACCAAGTGGTGCTTGAACAAAGCTTGTTCCATTTTCTTACATGTATCTTAACTCCCCTGTACTATTGCTTTGACCCAGAAAGTCTTTTTGATTCATCAGTTGTCCTGTTTTTAGAACATTTAATCATGAAATGAGGAACCTATCACATGTATGAACTTGGAAGCAATTTTTTCCCCTATTAGTCCTCATCAAACTTGCAGCCATAACCATCATCTAAACCGCAGTTTCTTGGTGGTGGTCTTTACACACAGGTATCTCTGTGCTGGAGTCAGACTGCACAGAGAGTCAGAAATACTGTCTGGTTTTAGCTTTTTAAGCTTCAGTGTTATTTACTATGAGCAATAGGAAATTTCCTATGTCAGAAAGAAGTCCTGTAATTTAGGAAAATTATTAGTATCAGTATCTCAAACATTCGTGATGTAGTCTTTTACTTTTGGGTTTCTGGACCACACCCAGTGGCTTACTCCTGGCTCTATGCTCTCCTGGTGGGGCTCAGGGAACCACTAGGTTGCTGGGGACTGAACCCAGCTGAGCCTCTGCAAGGCCTGTACCCCAACTTCTGTGCTATCACCCCAGCTCTCATCATATAATTTATAACGCATTGGCTCTTCAAGCCTGTGTTCTCCCCAAAACAAGTACCTCATTTGCTTTTTCTTGATGTTTCTATTCTCACTCTAGAGAAGCCTGTATTCTCTCTAGATCATGTACTTATCCTTCTCTCCCCACACATCATCATAAATAAGTTTTAATAAAACATACCTTGTATCACAAAAAAGTAAATAAAAATAGAAGGCATTACATGATAGTACAGTTGCTATGGACCTGATATCAATCAGCTCTATAGATATCAACACTTTGTAGTCAAAGAAAATGTGTATCAATTATAATTTAAAAATATAACTAAGAAATAAAACAACTAATGGATATGACATTCATTGCTTCATTGCTTGAAAAACTAAGGAATCTAAGGATAAGGGTAAAGTAAACTCTACTAACTTAGAATTTATATAAATTTATATAATACTAAAGTTGCAAGTTGAATATTGTTATTTCTCAATATATCACCATTTATTGGGTCAGAGATACATGGGTCAGGGCTCTGTTCTCAGCCAAACCACAGTTCCACCCTTGGCACCACCCATAGTTTCTTCAAGCACCAACAGAAGTGATTCCTGAACACAGTGTTAGGAGTAAATCATCAGCACTGCTAGATATGGCCATGTTTTCTCTCCATGAAAGTACTACATAGAATTATTATTTTAAAATTTAGTGCTAGAGAAACAAGTGTATTCTGTTATTTCATTAGTTGAATATATAAGTATTATAATGCTTTACCCTAAGTCATTGAGATTGTAATGAAATTCAGTTGAGATAAAAAAGGTTTTTTTTTCATTGAGATGAAAAGTTTCTCTGCTCTCATTAAAGTAATCACCCAAGAAAGAAGTGCATGTTACACAACTGATCATAGTGAAACAATGATAAGGCAGAAATTTTAACCAGCACCCTAAAAGTGGCAGATACCAGACATCAAAGAGAAGTGCTATATAAACATAAATTTTTTCAAAGGACGTTTATAAAAGCAGTCAAATAACCTATAAATTCTTCAACTCTAGAGTAGAAAGAGATGAAAACCTGAAGAATACTGCTGTGTTCTTTATTTTTATGAAAAAGTGTGACAGAGAGGATCTGCATCTTATTCAAATGGAATTATAAGGGTTTTAAGGAGCTTCTTGTATCATTTATATGTGAAATTTAGAACTGGAATTTGCAATGGATGGTAATTTGCTCTCCTAACAAATAAGCTATGAAGTCTAACAGCTCTGATGGTGGGGCAAATAGAAATAGTTGAGATGAGCCTCTATTATCTGAACTCAATACATGAGTGCTTTTCCATGGAGCAAATTCAAAAGTTTTTGAGGGAGTAAGTGTGTAATGAGGACTCTGATGGCTACAGAGGAATAAATAGGTTACAGGAAAGAAAACTCAGTCACCCTCTGCTGGATGTGTATCTCTGTCTTTACTTCCCTCTTCCCAATACTTTCACCTTCCTTTTCTCATCTCTCCTCCTCCTAACCATCCATCTCCCTTTCTCCATTTTCTTCCTCTCTCCCTTCCTTTCTCCTCTCTCTCCCCTTCTCTCTCCCTCCACTGTCCATCTCCCCTCTGTCTCTGCCTCTTTCTCCTTTCACTCTCTTCCTATTGCTCCCCCGCCACTCTTTTTATCTCCCACTCCCCACTTCTCTCCCTTTTCTCCTCTCTCTTCTTACCTTTATCCTTTTATGCTTCTCTCCCCTTCCTTCACTCTTTTCCTCCCCCCAGCCTCTTTGTAGCTCTCTCTCCCTCCCCCCCAAGGCAAAGGAGCAGCTACACCTGGGTTCCAGAGTCTATAAAAAGAAATAAATCTTAATAGAACAAGCAAAAGCATCCCCTATACCAAGATAGTAAACTGGAAGTTTCTGGAAATGGAGGTCAATTTAGGACCTAATAATCCACTGAAATTTATGACAGAATGCATGTTGAACACCTATAGGGTGAGAGATAAGAAGCATATGAAAACTTTCAAGTAATCTACTATTCTCACCAGACTATATTCATATTTTAAGGTTGCCACAGTAAATTATCACAGACTAAGAAATTTACAACCAAACTCACAATGCTATAAGAAAACAAAGCTCAGAATCAAGGGACCACAGTATTCAACTTTCTCTAGAGGTTGCAGTAGGACAATCAGTCATTGTCTTTACTAGCTTTTGGTGGTTGTCAGCAATCCTATGTGTTCATGTACTGAGGCATATAAATAACTCCAGTATTTTTCTCCCTCTTTATAGGAACTTCTCACAATGTCTGCCTCTCCTTTTCTAACAGACACCAGATATATTGGATTTAAGGCTCACCCTAACCAATAGGGCCTAACTTCACTAATTTTAGAAATGGGAATTAAATAGGAGTTCTGAGCTTCTGGTGGATGTGAATTTTTGAGCATACTACTTAATACAGTATACTTCCCTCCCTGTCTCCACCATTAGAATTCTTGAGTGATCAGAAAAGGTAGCAATTAGTAAAAGAAGCATGTAATGATAAAAATAATCTCTTGACTATTCCCACTTTGTCTCTGTACAATGCCACACCCCTAGTCCCTATCTACAACCCATCACCAGCAATATTCTCATGTTACCACCCACTTTTCTACTTTTCTGAATTGATTTTCACACTGAGTCTTTCTGACCCTTAAACTTGGTGTTCTCTCTCTCTCTCTCCTCTCTCTCCTCTCTCTCTCGCTCTCTCTCTCTCTTGTTGTGGAGTGTTTACAATGCTATTGGCTCCACCTGGGATACTCTACTGGAATCTACACTTAAGTTATGCCTCTTCCTTCATAATTCAGATGAAACAGCAGTCACCTACAAGTAACCTTACTTGCAGAGACACATGGTCTTAATACTCCAGTTTTTTGGGCCGGAGCGATAGCCCAGCGGGTTGGGCATTTGCCTTGCACACGGCCGGCCCATGCCGCCCGGGTTCAATCCCCAGCATCCCATGTGGTCCCCTGAGCACCGCCAGGAGTAATTCCTGAGTGCAGAGCTAGGAGAAACCCCTGAGCATTGCCGGGTGTGACCCCCAAAAAAATTACTCCAGTTTTTACCTACTGACCCCTCAAATGATTCATGCAATTTCTCTCATCCAATTTTGTCACATTTTATGACTCTGCATTTTTGTTAACCAACCACCACTTAGCTAAGACTATTTCATTATGTATCAACTATGATACCCTAATGGTACTATAGAATAGGATTTCCTCTCTTCTTGACAGTTTGAATATATCCCCACACTCTCAGATGTCGTTACAGCTTTTATGTAACATTATTGTTATAGTTACAGTCATTACATTATCTGAAAAAAATTCTACTCTTAAATTACAGACACTTGTTCTCCTTCCCTTTGTATGTTTAAAAAACACTTTCTGGTCATTGATACTTAGAAAAATATCACCAGTTGCTTTAAACAGCTTACATCTTTAAAAATCTCTCGAAGATTTTATCCTCAATTTCAAAGCTGTCACCTATGACAAAATAATTGTCAATATTCTATTGATATACTTATCTCTTATTCCAGTTTCCTCCAAAATAAATTCTTTTTTTTGTTTGTTTTTTTGTTTTTTTTAATTATTTTTTTTTTATTTTTTTTTTTAATTTTTTTTATTTTTACAATTACAAAGATATACAATTAAAAAGTTCATATTTGGGTTTTGGTCATACAGTGTAGCAGCACCCATCCAGCCACCAGTGCCCATCTCCCACCACCAACGTCCCCGGTTCCCTCCCCCTCCCCCCAGCCCTCCTCCATGGCAGGTTCTTTATTTCTTTCCACCAAAATAAATTCTTGATGATAGAACATACTTTTCATATTGGGGCTCAGGGTTAGAAAATGCAAGGTACCTGATTAAATATTTTACAAATATTTATGAATTAATCGATTTAAAATAACCAATGTCATAATGTTTGATAAGTATACTGGGAAAGTTTAAGGGCAAATATAGAAGCCCAAAGGTTATAAAAACAGGATTATTCCTATATCTTTGTGTTTGGAAATAAAGCTGGAACTACAAGTAACCATATCGTGAAGGATCCAGGATACGCACTATAGCTTGTGACTTCACCATAAAATTATAAAGAACCTCTGAAAAATATATAAAAGATTATCATAGTTGAACAAATTTGAGTCATAATTTTAAGCTATAAGCCAAGGTGAACGTTTATAATTCTCTGAAATCTCAGATTGCATTACCCATGATCTTTCAACATTTAGAGGGGTGAGGGTAAGGAGAATACTTCTCTTGAAATTTATTTCTACTAGAATTTCCCTCCTTCACTTCTTTTTTCTGGAGATATTTAATTCTATGTCATGAAAGGAAGGCACCTGGTGTCTGGCCACTGCTAACTATATTGTCACGTGAAATGCGGGGCTAAACATAGCTTCAAGGATTCTCAATAGGTAATCCAGAAAAATGATGCTAACATTATTTGAGAATAAAGAGGAATAACAGCAAGTTTGGGTGTGGTGGGGATGGCATAAAGGAGAATGCTGTCTTTGTAGAAATTCAGAGACAATCAGGAGATTAATTCAAGCAGGCAAATGGGCATTGGGATCTGGAGTTTAGAAACAGAGCAAAGGAAGAGATAGTGATTCCAGGCATAAAACACAATGCTAGGCATAGATACCTATTCAATAATTACTTTTCTAAAAAATATTATGATAGTTGAAACTAAGGGAATACAAGTGTATAACAGTATATACTATTGTACAAGTATATACTATTGTACACAATGACTATAAACTAAAGAATGGAAAATAGAAATATGTATAAAAAGTTTAAGGCAGAATTGTTCTTTAAAGATTCAGATACATTGGAAAAGACACAAAGAGATAATGATGTCACAGAACCTAAGATAGAAGAGACTTCAAAAGTGTGGATTAATTACCACTATCAAAAAGGTCAGTGAGGTTAAGGAAGATAAGGAATAGAAATTATCTGTCAAATTAAGTCACTAAGAGATCATCAAAGACTGGTGCATAAAAGAAGTTGGTGTCATGACCTTGATGTAAACCAGAATCAAACTATGTGGATATTGAAATAATGGAAATAAAAAGAAGACCACCATTTTAAAACAAATGAAAATTAAAAAACAGGTGAGGAATAATAAGTTTGTTACTGCAGGTAGATTAAGAACAAAAATAAGTTTGCCCATTTTTTTTGTATTTAGATCCGAGAAATATTTTCTGCCTTACCAGACAATTTACTGCTCTCAGATCTCTAGTTATACTCTTCTATGCATACTCTACATCACATATATCAAAATAATCTGTTAAATGCTCTGAAGCATTTTCTCATTTTCTCCAATTGTTCATTCTCCTATCAACACTTCCCTGAAATATGCCTCCTTAAACTTCCTTAAATCACCTTATGCAATAATTTTATATTATCTTTCTGAAATATTGCTTTGATCATAGCATACAACTTCATAACATTTTTCTCTACTCTGTTAAAATAAAATAAGTATCACTATTATTTATGGAACTTTTTAAACCCTCAAAATTATTGTTCAGTTCAAACATAAATTTCATTTTTACCAGATACCATTTCCATGCCATTCCCTCTGACTAGAGATAATATCTTCTCCACTTTCTCTCCCATCCAAATTCCACTCACCATTTAAGACTCAGTCCAGATGTCATCCAAGTAACAACATTTGCTTTGATCTCCAAGTAAAAGATATCCTTATTTATCCAGCAATTCTATAGCTCGGAATTTCGACAGATCCTTTCACACTTTTCACACATGCATTCTAAAGTTACTGTGTATTAAACTCTTCTATAAAACAGTAAAAACAGTGACATTTTGAAGTTAGGAAACATGTCCTGTATCTCTTAAGCCTCAGAGACTTATTCAAGAGTTGCTCAATAACACCAATAAACATGTAAATTTACTAATTGGCAATGTGCATGAAAGAGTCAAGAAAAAGAACATACAAAAGAATAAAAAAATTATTTTACTATTTCTTCAATAGCAGATATTAATGCCTCCTCCATCATCACATTCATTGAATTTTGCAGATAACTTATGTTCAAAGACTTCAAATTAAGTCTGTAATTCGATAAAGAAAAACATAAATTCAACATCTATAAAGAATAATTATACTAAAACTTGAGCCTCCACATTATGTGAAACCACTACAGAATAAGATACATTGATGTGGTTCTATGCCTTGTTTGTTGTTTTGAGGCCACACTCAGCATTGCTGGGATTACTCTTGGCTCTGCAGTCAGGAATCACACCTGGTGGGTTCTGCGGACCATATGAGATATCAAGGATCAAATAAGGGTCAGCCTCATGAAAAGCAAATGCCTTACCCACTGTACTATCACTCCATCTCCTGATTCTATGCCATATGGAAAAGGCTTAGAAGCTAAAGAAGGAATTGTATTATTTATTTGAACAGGAATGCAATAGCCAAAGGAGACACAGAGTAATGGTCCTTAAGGAAGTTTCTGAACAAAGAAATGGTCTCAATTTGATTTCACAAACATGTGGAAGAGGAGGGAGGGAGAGAGAGAGAGAGAGAGAGAGAGAGAGAGAGAGAGAGAGAGAGAGAGAGAGAAGGAGACAGACAGACAGAAAGACAGAGGCAGAGACAGAGAGAGAAAGAAAGAGAAGCGGAAGAGTGCCTGCTAGGCCCTGCCACTCGAGGTGTTGCAGGTGTGGCTGCAATGCTTAGCGGCATCAGTAGATAGCAGAGAGGAGACAGGTTTGTCTATTCCCAGGGCTCTGTCCTGTGTGTCCTAGATGGGTGATAGTATGAAAAAGAAAAAGATTGGGTCTCCTGGTAATGAACCCAGAGCCATGGCAGAGCCTGGCAAGCTACCCATGGTGTGTTTGATATGCCAAATACAGTAACAATAATGTACCTCATTTCCAAAGAATGGAGACATTACTAGCGCCCTCTAGAGCAAATTGATGAACAACAGGTTAGACAAGTGAAGTGATACAACTGAAAGAGGAAGGCTTGGAGAAGAGTTGGGAATCTGGGGACATTGATGGTGGGAGATGTGTACTGGTGGAAGGAGGTGTGCTGAAACACTGTATGACTGAAACCCAATCATGAATATCTTTATAATTGTATGTCTTATGATGACATATTAAATAAATAAAGTAATTTTGGGGCGGGATAGCCAGCGGTAGGGCATTTGCCTACGCAACCGCCCGCCGGCCTGGGTCGATCCCCGCATCCCATATGGTCCCATATGGCCCCCTGAGAAACGCCAGGAGTGGTTCCTGAGTGCGAGCCAGGTAACCCCTGAGCATCGCTGGTGTGACCCAAAAAGCAAAAAAAAAAGTATTTTATATATTGAAGCTCTGCATTAATACAGACTATGATAGAAAAATAGTAAGATAAAAGACCTGCTCAAGATTCTTGCAGACTAATAAGAGAGAAAGTAAAGCTCAGCATTAAATTATTTATTGCTCCAGTCTCAAATGTCCAACATTGTGTTTAAGATGTTTACTGAATTACAATCATGTTCCACTAGGCCTCACAAGTTGTCACTAATGCAGCCATGAGTAGTTGCTCCATAACCTTTGCAGAGGCCAACTAGAAACATCTCACTACAAAACTCTAAGAAACGAGCTCTGATTTCTTATCTTACACAGTCCAGGATTTCCAAATGTGTCAAGTATAATCTACTGCAGCATATAGCGGCCTCCATCTTGCCAGTGTTCATTGTCTCTTCAAGTTCCCATTCTAGTCCAGAAATTTCCAGTTGAAATTGAATGCAACTCAGGGAACCACATGGTCCATTATAAAATTCCTATTCGCCACTACTGAAAAATGTAGGAAAACAGATAACTGAATTTTTAGAGCATACTTATTTAGTCCACTATATCTAACACATCATCTCACCATGTTATCCCAAAAAGATACATTTACCATTATATTACTATCACTGTCTTCCCGTTGTTCATCGATTTATTCAAGCAGGCAACAGTAACATCTCCATACATCCTGACACAAGCAAGTGTACCCAAGGGCATCTGCTTGCTCCAGGGACAGGAAGAACCTCAAACCATTCTTCAGGTCATGGAATTGAGGTCCTTAATTGTTACTAGTTTTTGGCATAACAAATAAATAAAACACGGGTAGCTTGCCAGCCTCTGCCATGTAGGTGGTATATTCTCAGTAGAAGACTCTGATCTCGAGTATTTACATTACCATTATATAGTGTCTTTGAATTATAGCATTGAGACATTAAAGTTGAAAGAAAATCTCAGTGCGGATGAGTTATACATTGAATAGCCACAAGTACATAGTGACTATTATGTTACACAGAACAAATATTAATACTTCCCCAGTGGGTGGCAGCAGCTGTGCTGGCAATAGTAATACAGGCATAATCAAGGGCTAGGGTTCCTAGAGAGTGACCATGCAGGATTCAAACACATGGAATACTGCTAAGGCCCTGTCCCCACAACAGAGAGACTAAGAATGGATATTCCCCAACAGACAGCCAGTAATGTGGCAAAAACTTACATTCCCCTTATACAGTCCATAAGACCCATGTCCAAAGAAGCTTTACATAGTTACAAAGGAACACCAAAAAAGAAGAGGAATATCATAGAGTGGGTAAGAAGAGATAACCACAACCAGACTGCCAAAGACACCATAGGAAACAGTGCAGAACCCCACCCCAAGGAGTGGATGAATACAGGAGCCCTGAACTTTCAACAATGAATACCCACATAACAATCTCTTCTGATAAAGAATTCAGAGATGAAATGATGAGGATGTTCAATGAACTCAAAGAAATAGTGGAGCTGACATACAATAAAATACAGGGGGATATGAAAGAAACAGTGAAATGGATGGCCAATAAAATACAGGAGGAAATGAGAGCAGAAATAAGAAAATTACAAACAGAAGTCCCATTAACAAAAGATTCTGTAGATGAAATAAAAATTCCCTGGATGTCCTCAACAATAGAATGACAACAGCCAAAGACAGAATCAGTGAGCTTGAAGATGAGAGGCAGAAAGCATTCAGGCAAATACATATGATGGAAAAATGGACAATAAAATAGTTCAAGGGCACAAAAAGGGAACACTGGGATGAGTTCAAGAGGAATCACTTGATCACTTGAATCCCGTTATTCATCGATTTGCTCGAGCGGGTGCAGGTAACATTTCCATTGGACCCTATCATGTGCCAGTGTAGCCCAGTGGCATCTGGTTGATTCAGGAATATGAAGAGCCTCAAACCGTTCCTTCAGGGTCTTTACAATGAAGTCTGACCATCTTGTAGGTGGGCAGCCACGTGATCTTTTGACATTCCGTGGGATCCAGTCGCTAACGGCCCTAGTCCAGCAGTTGTCTCCAAATCGCATTACATGTAGAACCCATCTGATTTTCGATGCCTTGGCAAAACAAGACAGCATCCCTGATTCTAGAATAGCGACAGAGGTCG
>JAJIBD010027840.1:0-107776 GCA_021461705.1 Cryptotis parvus
AATGGAGGCCCTCATGGAATAGGGGGTTCATTTTTCATAAACATGTTTTTCTTTTAGATTCAGCTAAAGACCTATCTTTCCACATTCTCGGTCGAAGTCAGCCAGCATTTGTGCCGCTTGGCTAATGTTTGGTGTTATTAGAACAATGTCATCAGGAAGCGGAGGTGGTGTAGTTGCCGACCATCTATCTTCACTCCCATTCCTTCCCATTCTAATTGTCGCATGATGTTCTCCAGAGTGGCGCTGAAGAGTTTTGGTGAAATGGTATCACCCTGTCGAACACCTCTTTTCACATTAATGATCATTTCTTTGTAGAATGGTGAGATCCTGGTGGTGAATCCGTAATACAGCTCACAAAGGATCTTGATGCATTGGGTTTGAACACCCTGTTTGGCTAGGGCTTCGATGACTGCTTCAGTCTCCACAGAATCAAAGGCTTTTTTGTAAATCAATGATCGCGAGACAGAGCGGCATCTTGTACTCCCTACAAACCTCAATGAACTTAGTTACTGTGTGGATATGGTCCACTCGTGTAAACAGCTTGTTGATGACGGACAACACGCAGATGGGGCAATAGTTGCCGATGTTGTGAATGTCTCCCTTCTTAAACAGTAGAACTGTCCTGCTGGTTTTCCATTGGGAGGGCACCTTGCATTCGGACAGGTAGCGGGTGAAGAGCCGAGCTAGTGTATTTGTGAGTACCGAAGGCAGATTCTTCCAGGTGTTGGGGTCTGACTTTGTCTGGGCCTGGTTCTGTTCCCTTCTTTACTGACGAGATGGCATGTCGGATTTCAGAAGGGAGAACGTTGGGAATGACATATCCATCCTGTGTAATTTGGTATGTGGGCAGGTGGATGTGGCTCTCAAAAAGATTTGAGTAGAAGTCCTGGATAATCTTCTCCATTGCCCTTCTGGAAGATGTGATAGATCCATCAGGGCCTGGAGGGCAGTCATCTTGGTCTTATAGTTGGCGAAGGACAGGCAGGCAGTGCGAATGCTTTTCCTGCCTTCTGCTGCATCTTCCAGTATTTCTGCTCTTCTGTCTTTGAGGTCTCCCTTTTATCGCTTCTCTGCACCGTTTAGCAAGCTTGGACATTAGCATTTGGTCTCCTGAGTCTCGCGCCTTGCCACGTTGGCAAATGAGCTCAAGAATTTCCCAAGACAAGATTCCTTTTGTGTCTTTCTCTCCCTCTCGGCATTCTTCGCACAATCATGGAGGTGCTGAATCAGTCGGTTTTATTGTTCACCTATGCCTCAATGATGGTATCTTCCAATGTTGCTGCAATGGTGTCAAAGAGTTCCCAGTAGGTGGTCGTTCTGGGAGTTTTCTTCTTAAACTTTGCAGCCTTTTCTCCCATTGCGGGAAGTAGAATTTTGCATGAAGGACACGGTGTTCAGATCCTGTTTGGAATTTGGAGACAACAGCAGCATTGGTCAGACAAAACCGTCGATTGAAGATGATGTGGTCAATTTCATTGTGGAACTGTCCGCCAGGAGATTCCCATGTCCAACATTTCGCTTCAGCCTTCTGGAACTGTGAGTTCCCATGAATGGTCTTGGTGGACATGATGAACTCAGATAGTCTCTCACCCTGTTCATTCCATTCTAGGCCATGGTTCCCGATGTGGAGTTCTTAGTCGATCTTCTTGGTCCTATCTTGGCATTAAAATCACCGACTCTGATCTTGTAGAAGGTATGATCTTTTTATAGAACTCCTCCAATTCCATTTAGAATTTCTCATTTCATCTTCTTTGTATGTGGATGTTGGTGCGTAGACAATGAAGATAGAAATTGCTGGCGGTGGGCCACATCTCTTCAAGTGTAATTGTCCTATTCGGTTTGTTAGGCATTCAAATGAATCAGTGTCAATGGCCATATTCGTGTTGACAAGGACACCAATGACGCCTCTTTTTCCGCATGTTCCAAGGAACATTACTTTGTGGGGCCTCTCAGAGGGGTGGGTAGAATATTTATGGTAATTTGGAGGCTGCTGCGCCTAATGGGGAAAGCAGGTTTCTGCTCTGCCAGGTGTATCTGTGCCTTAGGCTCAAGCATTCCTGGGCTTGAAATACTCTCCTCTGAAGGGCGGGTCTGCAGGGTGGGTCCTTGTAGGCTGGGTTTCTGACAGGCCAGGCTGGAGACTGGATTAATCTGCTTGGTGGAGATCTTACCAGCTGTGGAGTATGGATTGTGAAGATTGCTGCCAGCAAGGTTTGGGGGTTTCTCTGGGCTCCTCTGAGGCTCCATTTGGATGGTGGACTCGGGTCGGAAGTTGCTCTCGTGGTCCATGGGATGCAGGGGTTCAACGGGAAAGCTGGTTTCTGCTCTGCAGGGTGTATCACAGATACACCCGGCAGGTCATGGGAATGATGTCTATAATTGTTATTGGTATTTGGCATATCAAATACAACAAGGGTAGCTTGCCAGGCTCTGCCGTATGGGTAGCATACTCTAGAGAGGGTATAGATTTTTTTTTCAATAAATTGTATGAGCATCATCCAAAGGCCAATAGAGAAATTTCAAACTGTCACAGTATTGCTGCTTTTTGCGTTATTTGGTAAATGATAAAGAGAACATTCATGGAGTTAAACAACTTCAAAAAGAAGCAACTTTCAAAGCCTATCAGCAAGCAACTATGTCTGAAAAAAATCTTCGATTCTCTGAAAAATGAGGACATCTTTGAAAAACAAATTAGAAGTACCAGAATGGCTTTTCAGATAGATCTGTATTATAATGACTATTATTTGTCCAATATTCATAATGTTCCATAAATCTGCTTTTTATTTAAAAATGTGAATGATTTTAATTATATGGGCTGACTAAGATGAGGATTTAAAAGAATGTTTTTAGAATAGCTGATTATCCTTTTTTCTCCTATTTCAATTATTTTAATTTCATTGTCTTTTTTATTGCTCTCTGATAGCTACAATGCTAATTTAAAAAGTAGAGGAGAAGTGAACTCCAAAAATAAGGACATTCTGAGTCCTGTTCACCCAGATGCTAAAAGTAGTGTCAATCACTCAGTTGATTAAAGTCATTGAATAAATTGCTCAAGGGCAAAAATTTAGGACAAGTTGTCTAATGGTTTAAAACCTGTTTTCATAATTTAAGGAACACTAAATCATAATTTAACACTGTATAATCCTTTTTACATCCAGCACAGAACACCTGGCAAATAATATATGAGTGCTGCTTTTTGTTGTTGTTACCAAGCAGTTTCTTGCTGCTCCTAAAAAGTCAATGAACTGAATGATAAGCATTGGAATATTTTTTAAAAGAGAGGCAGGAAATGTATTCACTTGCTAGCAGCCTGACAAGATGGTGAACTTCTGTCAATTTCAAAAACTGTCTTATGTTCAGTTGGGTCCGGAGCTCTTCCTAGGGATGGTTTATAGGTCTGTTAAAGGCAAAATATTTGAGGACCCTCCGAGTGATAATACAGCAGGTAGGTTCAATCCCCTGCAGGCCATATAATCACCCAGAACCACCAGGAAAGATTTGGAGTGCAAAGTAACAAGTAAGTCCTGTGCAGCACTAGGTGTAACCTGGAAACAAAAGGTAAAATAAAAGGGTAGTATCTAAAGGAGATCAGTATGTATGTAAAGGAGATAAAAGTCTGGAGGCAGTATTCCTGGCATAAAGAACTCCCTGGCGATGTGATCTTTCTGTAAAACTTTGACATGTTTAAACAGCATTTATCTGTAAAACCTAGAGGACAAGTTTGGAGATCTTTCCACACTGTCTGGTGTTTGCTCTTTGCTCCTCCTACAACGGAACTTCATGTGACATTAAACATATGATTCTTGAGAATAACTTTTCAGCACGTGAGGCAGGACAAAGGCCAAATGGGAGTAAGAGCTCTATGAAATTCTTAGGTAGAAAACAAGATGGAGTCTCTTATGTTTGCTCATATACATTTTCATTCTGATAAAAATTGAGCGCCTCAAAGACGATGCACTTAGTAGCCATACTATCTTGTACAGAAACAGGATAATTTCTAATTTACCTAAATAAGCTGAGGTATCAACTTAGTGTCTTCCAACTTCTCGTCATAGTTGAATTGGAAATTAAGCTCAATCTTTGGATACATTCCGGTAAACTCTTTCCTTCCAGTTGGTTGATTCCATAGGCAGTATATAATGAAGTAAATCTATTTGTTTTTTAAGAAATAAAACAATGTACAAAAATTGAATATTTAGTAAAATAACCTTACGTTTCTTATCTGGTTGCACATAAAATAGTATAGCTTTATTGCACAGTTAAATGTGAATATAAAGTTCATTTTTAATCAGTTTTTTCTTATTAAAGTTTCCAAATATTCAACATGAATGCTGAGTCAGAAATCATGCAAGTAAAAACACTATTTCAGAAAAAAAAGAGTGAAATATTTTCAAGTTTACTGTGACCTTGCATAAGCCTTCACATTTTACATAACTGGCACGGTATCTAATTTTATTTATGACAACTGTTTTCAGATACAAAAAATTGGTAATAGGAAACTAGTGTCTACAATCTCTAGACTGTCATCTCTCTTTTCAAGTGTTTATTCAGCCTGTTCGACCTTTGGGGAAATGTCTGCATTTACATGTGCTCTGTCATCTACATTTAACGGAAAGTTTGACACAAACAATTACGAAGAAGATAGACTGCTCTGGTGTTTCAAGACTTGAATAACTTTCAGTTCACCTCTTGGTAGCCTTCCAGGTGTCAGAGAAAATAGGTAAAAGAAATAAATTTGCACAAAATGGATGATTGATAGGTTTTGATACATGGATGGATATAAGAGAGCTAAGAGTGGATAGGTAGCTTAGTTGATTGATTGATGCTCTGATTAAGGGAAGCATGGGCTCTCTTTATCCAGGACATTTTAAGCACCTAGTTCATTATATAGAATTAACATCCCATTCACATTTTTTAAAGTGTTTCAACAGTGTCATTCAGTTCCCAAGTGGGAACTACTTTAACCAAGAAATATTCTGCCATTAAATAAATTTATGACACATATATGTCTACCTGCACTACCTATAGTTCAGAAACTATGGATCCCAGCTGGCCTGCTAGTGGATCCATGTGGGATGCTGGAGATTAAACCAGTCAGCGGTGTACAAAGCAAGCATCCTACCTGCGATGCTATTTCTCCAGCTCATAATTTTCATATCTCTCAAAGAAATCAAGCATTTTATTAACTTTAAGAAGAGGTTTTGAGGTTGAGAAATTTTTTAGATTGCTTCAAGGTTGTTCATAGCATTTGTTGAATCTCCAGTCTTTAGTTCTTTAGAAATTCTTCTAATAGATAAGTCAGCACATGGCAAACTCTTAATAAAATAAAACTATGAGGGCTTGGGTAGCATCAAAATCACATTTTCCTGTAAAGTGTATTAATAAACTAGATTACATAATGCCCAAGTGTGTTTTATTATCTCTTGTTTAAGAACAGTAATATAAAAATACCAGTAGGCATATAAAGTATCATAAAACATAAATGAATGTAAACCTCAGTCATCTCTTGGGAAGGGAAAGTTTCAGTGTATATCTTTTGATAAGTATTCTGAGAAGCATAACAGGCAAATTCTTAATTACCAACTACCATTTCTTATCTATTATGCTATTCACACTTTTGCAGATGTTTTAATATTATTGGTATTTATTTTCATTACTGATATTAGTTCTCTTATATTTTATTCTGTGAAAATTTGTTTTTAGTTTCCAACATAAAACAAAATTTTATTTGTAAACATTTAATGATAAATAATTAATAGTTTCTGTGAGAATAACATGGAGATATTGTTTTTACTGATTAATTTTTCCATAAGTGACTTAAATTCATTGCCATTTCTTTGATTTTTTTTAGGCTTATATGCAAAAATAGAGGTTATTTCTAAGAGTGTGCAAAATGAGATGTGTAAAAAAATAGGAAATTTTTAATTGGCTTCATTCTTTAAATGATCTATTCATATTCAAAAGGAAAAGTTTTTATGTCTTTTTAATCACTGATTGATAAAATGGCCTGCTGGTATATTTGCAAAATTATTCCTTTATTTACTGAAACCTGTCTTGACAATAAGCTATCTATTTATTAAACTAAGAGGTTACTAGTCCTTGTTTATGTTCTTTTTAACACTAAGAACAAATTTGGAATAAAAATTACTGAGCTTGTTTCCTCCACACCTCTAGTACTTGCAACATGCGCTCCATAATAACTCTTTTATAACTACACAAAATGAGGAATAAACATGCATCACTTTTTCTGATCTATGGGAAAACAATAAGTGCATAACCACTGTTATGCTTTAGGGATGTGTAGATTGTTTCGGTTTTGAACCATACCCAGTGGTGCTTGGATCTTACACCTTGTTCTGCACTCAGTGATCACGCCTGGCAGTGCTCAGGGCACAATGTGGGTGTTGGAGACAGACCTTGTGTTGGCCTTGGATGCACAGCAAGCTCCTTAAACACTGTACTGTCTTGTCACCCCCAGATACAGGCTATTAACTGATACAATGATTATGCAGACTTATAGATAAAGGAACACTAGAGAAAAATCTATTTTTATACTAATAGAGTATTAAAACAGAAAAAGTTGGTAATTATTGTGTGATTACTCTGATTTTAGTACATAATAAATTAAAGAAAAAATCAATAAATTAGCAAGATATAAAAGATAAATATTAAAATAATAGAAGTTAAAGAAAAATAACTTTAATAAATCAACTTTATTGAAGCAAAGATTAGCCTATAAAAGCTTCCCAAATGCAGTGTGTATTGATTTTAAAAAACACTGTATGGTGTCCCTAATTAATTTAAAACTTAATAACACTTAACACTTAACTTAAATGTTATAAATATTTATATTTATATAATAAATTATGACTGCTTTCGTTTAGGCAGAGTTGTAAAAATGTTTCTTTCCAATTTAGGAAACACACATATGGACTAAGGTATCACTCAATGAGCTGGACCATTTGCTTTGCCTGTGGGGGGAGGACCAAGTCTAATCCTCTGGACCACGTGGTGCCCTAAATACCAGAGGTTACTTCGAGCAGTCAGGAGTAGCACTTAAGCTCCACTGAGTGTGACTGTTTCCCAGCTGTCCCCTCCAAAAACAAGTACATAAATACATCTTAGCATATATACTCAATGTAGTACTGCTCACTTATTTAAAAATGAAAGCCTTAAGAGAAGGAAGAGACAAAAGAGAGATAGAGAAAGAGATAATAAACCTGCCATAGAGGCAGGCTAGGGGAGGGGAGAAGGAACTGGGGACATTGGTGGTGGGAAATGGGTACTGGTGGAGGGATGGGTGCTGGAACACTGTAAGATGTAACCCAAATATGAACATCTTTGTAATTGTATATCTCACGGTGGTAAAATAATAATATTAAATTAAACAAATAATAATAATAATAAAAATGAAAGCCTGTCTTTCGGTTGAATTAGAGATGATTGTATTAAATGATATATTGGAAAGTAAGAGATGATTGCAAGTTAGTTAGTTTGCATTTGCAATGCAAAAAAAAGAAGAAGGGGCCGGAACAATAGTGTAGCGGGTAGGCATTTGCCTTGCATGCAGCCTACCTGAGTTTAATCCTCAGCATTCTATATGGTTCCCACGCATCACCAGGAGTAATTCTTGAGTGCAGAGTCAGGAATAACCCCTTAGCATGGTCATATATGACACTAAATTAAAAAAAAAAAAAAACTCAACAATGCATAAAAAACATTTAGAATGAAACTTATGCTGGTTACAGGAGAGAGGGATGGGGAAAGGATAACGGTCAGTATGATTATAATAGAAATTAGCATTAGTATGTTGGGAGTGGATACTGTAAGATTTGTAAATGTAAAGGTCTGAAGCTGGACTTAATGGTAAGAAAATTAAATTTCAGCTTAAAAATACACAAATTCTTGTGCACTGTTAAAGATTATAAAGTTGTATACTGCAATTGATTCTATAAGTCACTATTGTGTACAATGTTAAATAGGTTATCTGGTAAAGGAGAGAATTTGGGGGAGTTTTATGTCTCACATATGATGCTTCAGAGAACATATATTGGTGCATGTTTAATGATCATTTAATTTGTCAAAAGATGAAACTATCATTGAAGCTACATATGGAAGTTCTGTTTCTAAATGATATAACCGATTCTAAATGGAAAAATCCCTTATAAGTTATGGGATTTTACTGTTAATATTATCTCCTAAAATTTATTTTATTAGAGCTCCACCATGAGTTACGAGTTATCATAGTCGGGTTTTTGACATACAATGTTCCATCACCGATCGCACCGCCAGTGTCTACTACCCTCCATCAGTTGTAATTATTTGGTAAGGAATTTTACCAGTTTATATGCTTGTCACAATTTGTTTCAAGACAATAGGCCCCTGTATTTAGTAACAAATATGTCAACAACAAATTGCCTTATTTGTTCATAGCATTTGTAGAACTCAACAATACAATAAAAACAAGAAAAAACTGAAAGCAAGTAAAAGTCCAAATATAACTCCAATTTAGTAATAAGAAGCAGTTTACTCTCCTAGTCATGAAATATCTGTATAACAAACATAGAATGTCTTAGTTTTATAAAATATTTACATAACTATTTCCCCAAGCTACTGAAGAATCATAATTAATTTCATTTGCTTATTTTAAACAATACGTGACAAAAAAATCTTATATAGTGTAAAACAAAATTTTAGATAGTATAACATCTGAGTACGAGCTTTTCTAAATTATTCATTTAACCTACTTTTGATTTTATCAAGTAGCACTATACAATTTTGAATATGTATTTGTTCATTTAAAAATGTATCCATCAAATATTTATTTTGCTGCTTAGTATTTTATGTTCATCACTGTGTCAAATATGTTGGCAGCCCAAATATAAACACTATTTTCATGGACAGATAAATGACCAAACAGCAATTACCCAGTGTCCCTTTCAGTTTTGAGATGTTGACTGTATGCCAAGCCCCACGGACGTCTTGGTTCCTTGGTTATAAATCAATTCTGCTTGTATATGTAAGTTTATTTCTGGGATCTCAATTTTAGTCCATTGATCTGGGTATTTATTTATTGCAGTGTCATATGGTTCCATTGCCTATTGTTGGGGGAGTATTTTTGTATAGTTTTGTTGTTTCCTTAAAATTATTTTTGCTGGTTTCTTTTATAGTACCACATAAATATTATGAATTTTTTCTCTTTTCTTGTGAAGTGCATTTAGATTTTAATGAAGATTTCACTGAATCTGCATATTGCTGTAAATACAAATCTGCCAATCAGAAGTATGAATTATTCTTGGTTCTTTTGTGTAGTCTACTTCCTTAACCAGTTTCCTATGCTTTCTACTTTACACCATTATTAAACCTATTGTTAAATATATTTCAGTGCAAAATAATTAATTTTTGGTTATAAGTAGCATCATTTTACCTGGTTTCTCTTCCCGCTACTTTTCTATTTGTATATTGAGTTGAAAGAGTTTTGTGTCACTTGTATCACTTGTCTTCTCATTGTTCATCCATTTGCTGAAGCTGTCGCCAGTAACATCTCATTCATTGGGAAGGAGGTTCATTATTATTACTACTTTTGGCATGTTGAATATACCACAAGTAGATTGCCAGGCACTGCCATGGCTCTGGGTTTATCCCAAGGGCCCCAGTATTTTTCAGTCAGATCATCAACCATCCATAGCCTACGGGGCAGAGCCCTGGGTGTAGAAAATCCTGTTTCCTGTCCGCCCTGCCAATGCAGCCAGGCACCTCAGCCACACCTTCAACACTTCAAGGTGCAGCTTGAATACATTTTATATATACATTTTATAAACTACTATTCAATATGGGCTTATTATTTCTAATAACTTTATATTGGATGTTTGGAATTATATGTACAAGATATATATTATCATGTCATCTGCAAATAATCATGGCTTTATTTTCCAGCATATTTACTATTTATAGCTTTTCCTTTCTAATTGTTTTGGTTTATATTTACAATGCTTATAATGAAAAGTAGTGCCATGGATATATGTTTTTCTGTTTCTTATCTAGGAAAAAAAAGCTATCAAATATTCTTATACCTCTGAGTATGATATATATATATCACTGTCACTGTCACTGTCTTCCCGTTGTTCATCGATTTGCTCAAGTGGGCCCCAGTAACATCTCCATATGTTCTGTCTCATACTAGTAGAGCCCAAGGGCATCTGCTTGCTCCAGGAACATCTGCTTGCTCCAGGAACATAAAGGACCACAATCCATTCCAGAATGAGTTCTATAATTGTTACTGGTATTTGGCATATCAAATACAACACGGGTAGCTTGCCAGGCTCTTCCATGCAGGTAGCATACTCTTGCAGTCATCTCTAAGTCCAGCATTTAATGATGAACCGCGCAGCCGCTTGCAGCCGCGCTGAGCTGGACTGTGATAGGCTGGTCTGCTGGGTGGAGTTCGATGAGAGAGAAGTCCGGATGTGGAAAATGGAGGCCCTCATGGAGTGAGGGGTCGTCTGGCTTGTTGCAAGGCTCTGCTGGGCTGGCGGGACAGGGCTAGAATATACATATATATCTATGTATCTATGTATCTATATATCTATATATCTATATATCTATATCTATATATCTATATATCTATAGATATCTATATAGATATCTATAGATATATATATCTATATATATATATATATAGATATATATATCTATATATATATATATATATATATATCTATATATCTATATATCTATATATCTATAGATATCTATATAGATATATAGATATATATATATATCTATATAGATATCTATAGTATATAGATATATAGATATATAGATATCTATATATCTATATATCTATAGATATCTATATAGATATATAGATATATAGATATATCTATATATCTATATAGATATCTATAGATATATATATAGATATATAGATATATAGATATAGATATATAGATATATAGATATATAGATATATTATCTATATATCTATATATATATATATGTAGATATATATCTATATATATTTAAGATTTGTGATGCCTATTGTTTCCTGAGATAGTCCTGTGTTACTAGACATTTCTCTTAGTAACACTTTTGCTTTTATTTTTGCTTTATTTATTTTGTAAAAAAATAAATTTTTTGTAAATAAATAATTTTTGCTTTATTTATTTTTGTAAATACTACAAGAATATGCTACCCGCACGGTAGAGCCTGGCAAGCTACCCGTGTCATATTTGATATGCCAGATACCATTAACAATTATAGACCTCATTCCCATGACCTGATGGAATGGTTTGAGGCTCTTTATGTTCCTGGAGCAAGCAGGTGCCCTTGGGCTCTGTTTGCATGAGACAGGACATATGGAGATGTTACTGGGGCCTGCTCGAGCAAATCGATGATGAACGGGAAGACAGTGATACAGTGATACAGGGAACACTTTTGCTGCATCCTACAGATTATGTTGTTGCTTTAATTATTGTCTTTTTATTTCACTTTTCATTTCATTATTCCAGTAGTTAATTCAGTTGCATGCTGTTTGATTTCTAAATATTTGTGATTTTCTTATTTTTTGGTTGATTTCTAGTTTCCTGCTACTGTATCTGAAAAGATGCTTAATGAGAACTCAATCTTTATAAATGTATCTAGTTGTTTCTATATATGAATATATGATACATCCTTGAGAAATTAGTACTGCATAATTATTAGTACTGCATACTCATAATGTTGCATATTCTGTTGATTTGGGATGAAATTATATATGTCTTTTTCTAATTTGTTTTTCAAAGCCAGTCACTTTTCCTTGTCTTTTCATCTGGGTGGTCTGTCCATTGCTGAAAAGGGTTCTAGGTCCCTTATCATCAATGTGATATATGAAGACTTGTAAATACTTATTTTATACATTTTTGTGCTCCTATGTAGTGTGTTTTATGTACTTTTGGTATACTTGTGTTGTTGTCATTTTGTAATGGTTATCTCTGGCTACCTTTTATGTCTGTAAGTCTGTTTTATCTGACATAAATAGAGCAGTTCCTGTCTTTAAATGTTTATCTGTCAAGCACAGTATTTTTATCATTTTATTTTAAGTCTGTTTGTTTTTATAATATATTTTATTTGTAGATTGCATACTATTAAATTTTATATTTTAATTCATCCAACTATTCTATAACTTCTTAATCTACTTATTTGATCATTATCAGAAACATTAATAAAATATGCTGAAAATAATTAAAAATAGTGCCAATTATAAACTACACATAAAATCATTTTTAAAGGAAATTTATCTATTTTTCAGATGCATTCACTTTGACTTTTTTTTTTCGCTGCAGAATCTCTTCCAAAATCATAGTTGCCAAGATGTAGTCATAGAATGTTTATTGCAGAATTGTATGTTAGACCATAAAATGTAAAACAAGCTAAGTGTTTATATATAAGGACACAATTGAAAAATTAAGATGCATTATAGCTTTAAAAGTTTTTGGTAAAGGGGACCAGAGAAGTAATATAACAGGTTGGCTGCTTATCTTGGTGTGACTGAACCAGGTTCAGTTCTTGGCATCTAATAAAGTCCTTGATCTACTAGGATTGATTCTTGCATGAAGAGCTGGGAGTAAGCTTTGAGTATCACCTTGTATAGCACCAAAACAGACATGCACAATTGTTTTCATAGATTATAAATATTGGCAGAGTTTCATTCGTCAAGCTCAAGGAGCAAATAATATTAGCAGAATATATTCCTATATATATAGGAATATATAATTTCTAAATTGTTTTGGTTTAGATTTCCAATGCTTATAATGAAAAGTTGTAAATTAGATGTGTTTTACACATCCATGCATATATGGAAGGGCATTTTCTATTTACTCATTATGCTTTGTAATATTTGAAAATATAGAAACATGCATCCCTGACTCACGTTATTAACAGTTTTCTTTTTTATAATTGATGTGTCTAACAAGTATATTAGTTGGCATAAAATATAGATTAATGAATAAAAATTTGGGGAAACAATATGAAGTGATTCTTTAGTATTTAGTTGAAAAGACCATTTCCACATGACTGAAAATCTATTAATAATACAAAAAAAGAAAGTGTAGCATTTTTAGAAACAAACTAACAGCTGACACCATATACATTAATGCTTTAATTCATAATGTAAGATTTTCAATACCTAATCTACATACATTAGTAAGTAACGTACTAAATTGTTGCTACTTAGTTGTTGGAATCTACCCAGACATTCTATTCCTCTCCTCACAAAGTGATGGCATTACTATTAAGGAGGAAATAGATGTTATATTTATTTATTGGTTTGAGGATTATACCCATTTGTGCTCAAGGCTTACTCATGACTCTACTAAGGGATCATTCCTGGAGGTGCTTGGTTGATTGTGATCAAATGTAAAATTGAGGATGGAAACATTTAAATGTTTTCATAAAGAACATTTAATTAAGTTCATTCATAAATAACTCATGAACTACATATCAAACATATCAAAAAGAACATATAATTTCTTATATTTTTAATATTTTACTAGACCACCATGAGATATATAATTACAAAGAAGTTCATGTTTGGGTTTTGATATTACAGTGTTCCAGCATCCATCCCTCCACCAGTGCCCATTTCCCACCACCGTGTCCTCAATTCCGTAGCCTGCCTCTATGGCAGGTTCTTTATCTCCTCTCTCTCTCTTTCTCTCTCACTTGCTCTTTTCTCTCTCCCCTCTCTCACACACTGTGGATTACAATAAGCATGAAATTTGTTGATTCAAATAAAACTAACTACTATTCACCCTTGTTATCTAAAACATTAGCCTTACCATTCTGAAGAAGAGAAATTACTGAAATTTCTGCTGTTCAATAAAAATACACAAAAAATGACTGAGAACTGTTATGATATTTGGAAGGAATGCCAAATATTAGTAAAATAGTTGCAAATATATAATGTATTTTACTAGATTTGAGTTTAAAGAGTTTTGAATTGTTTTCCTCAAGCATTGAATTATGACAAGAATTTTTGTTTTGGCTAATACTATGTAAATAATCTCACAACAGCTCCTCCATTGCATAATACTTTTTAAAGCTACTGATTTTTTTCAAATTTTCATTTTATTAAAAGTCAGCATGATTCTAACATCTGAGAATGCCTTATTTTTTCTCCTGTTAAAATTACTTAAGATAGGGAAGCACTACTTTTTTAAATAAAATTATATATGATGAACAATTATATAAAATATATATGATGAACAATTATATAAAATGAGGTATCTATCCTAAAGTGTTTATAGATAATCTTATATATAAAAGTTTAAAGATCACCTAAACACATTTAGTTTGTCTTTTTCTGAAAAAAGTTTTCTACAAAACTTTACTGTGTAAAACATTTTTTCTCATTCATTCCCCTGGGTAATATGATTTATAGTAAATGGTTTGGACCTTATGTTTATTGAGTACAAACATAGATTACATAGGACACTTGACATTGTCCTAGGATAATTATGGTAAAATGTGAATTTTTAAAAATATAGCCAATTAATCTCTTAGAGTTTACTAGAGCTATTTCCTAAGGTAAATGTGTTTCACTTTGTGATTAATTAGTGTCATTATCACCTAACTGCCCTGATTAAACATCTGTTTAAGTACCCTAATCCAAGAAATAGCATATATGCATAACAATTTATATTAACTAGACATAAATTAGCTATAGTAATCGAAATGCGTTTGTGTAAATTTAAAATAATGAAATATGTGTATGTAATTTTACACTTTCTACACACACACACACACACACTAACACTTTTTTTTTTTCGGGTCACACCCAGCAATGCTCAGGGATTACTCCTGGCACTGCACTTAGGAATTACACCTGGCAGTGATCAGGGACCATATGGGATACCGGGATTGAACCTAGATCTACCACATGCAAGGCAAATGCACTGCCTACTGTACTATTTATGACTCTGGCCCCACACACAAACTTTTTATGCACAGAATCTTTTAACCCATACACAGACAGGGGTATTTCAGCATATATGTCTCTACAAATTGTACTGAAATTAGCTATTACTATAGTAATCATTACTGTCAGCATTTAACATTCAAATTTGTCTTCTTGTCTATGAGAAGACTCTAAGTGTGATAAAACTGTGTGTATTAGCAATTTTGTCATTAAGTGCTTAGGAGAATAAAGAACATTTAATAAAATCATGTAAAAATATTATCTACCTTACACTATTGACTGTTCGAGGAATTTAGCACATATTAAAAAAACAAGAATCATGTGTTAATTAAACATATAGTTTATGTAAGGTGAGGTTCAATGAAACATGAACATTTTGCTTTAGTAATTGGGAGTGTCTGGGAATAAACCACTGCCTTGAATTGGAATGGGCTGTTGTTCTCAAGGACTGTGAGATTCTTGTTCATTGATTTTTATCTTTTTTATGATCGGAAAATTTTATGTTTTGTGACTTGGGGAGTACAATCCACATGCCAGTAAAATTTTATTAAAATATGTTCACACTTGATAATTAAGTGTTGTCTGTGACTGTTCTTTAGTTACTAAAGTTGATAGTTGAGACATGACCATATACTCTTGAAACTTTAAAATATAGACAATTTTTTCCTTTGTTTTACATCCCCACAGACAATTCGCCTGAACCACATATAGAGCATATACATTTGCCAAGGTCCTAACAACACCCTCTCCTCTAGTTTTGTGAGAATATTAGATAGTTGCTTAAAAAAATGCTAAAAAAACCTTTTTTTTCCCATGAAATTAAAAAAGGGAATGAATGAACAAGCAAGGGGTTATTTGTTAATTAAGAAGAAAAATCACAGGCTGGTAAAAGACCAGACTGGGGTTAGTTTGGTTGTTTGTTGGATTTTTTGGGTCACACCCAACAATGTTTAGTGGTTATTCCTAGCTCTCCAGTCAGGAATTACTCCTGGTGATACATCGGGGATTATATGGGATGTTTGAATTAAAGTTAGGTCAGCAGAGTCAAGACAAAGGCCTTACCCACTGTATAGCTTGGACCCAAACCATTTTATTAAAGACTGAAACATTTGTCACTATAAACAAAAGTGACTATGGCCTCAGGTAGAAGCAGAGTTTAGATAAACAGACTGCTGAGGTAATCAGGAGAGGTAAACTTTCCAAGGAGTATAGAGGGTTAATAACAATAACTACAGGGAAGAAAATGGTCAGGTTTGACTCTAAATTCACAATAAGCTCTTTGGTCACGTAGTAACTCAGAGGGCGATAGTGCATATTTTTTCATATGAAACCTGATTCCATAATATCACTATAAGGTTCCATTTAAAAATAAATTTTAATTATACCTGTATCACTGTCTTCCCGTTCATCATTATTTGCTCGAGCGGGCACCAGTAACATCTCCATATGATTCTGTCTCATGCTAGTAGAGCCCAAGGGCACCTGCTTGCTCCAGGATCATAAAGAGTCTCAAACCATTCCATCGGGTCATGGGAATGAGGTCTATAATTTTACTGGTATTTGGCATATCAAACATAACACAGGTAGCTTGCCAGGCTCTGCTGTTAGGGGTGGCATACTCTTGTAGTCACCTCTGATCTCCAGCACTTATTGATGAACTGCCAGCTGCAAGCAGCCGTGCGAGCCAGGCTGTGATCAGCTCTTCTGCTGGGTGGAGTTCTGACTAGAGGGAGTCTGGATGTGAAAAACGGTGGCCCTCATGGAATGGGGCGTCATCTGGCTTATTGTGAGGCTCTGCTGGGGTGGTGGGCCAGGGCTAGAACCCACCATCCCTCCCAGGCGGCTCATAAACGACTGGACAGAGGGAGATCCGGTAGCAGCTCTACCCCATGTCTGTGAGTCTCTAGGGCTTATTATTTCATATAAATTTCAGGAGTGCTTGGTCAATTTCTATGAAGAATGTCATGGGTATCATTATATAGGGATGATATTGAATCTGTATAAATGTCTAGGAAGTATTACCATTTGACAATGTTAATTCTCCCAATCCATAAGCAGGGAATGTGCCTCTGTTTCCTCATTTCCTCCTTGATTTCTTGATCAGTGTTTTGTGGTTTTCTTTGTAGAGGTCCTTTACAGTGTTGGTTAAACTAATTCCTAGGTATTTGATTTTCTGTGCACAATTGTAAATGGGATCATTTTCTTAATATCCCTTTCTTCTCTTTCATTATTTGTATATAAGAAAGCCATTGATTTTTGAGTATTGGTTTTGTACCCTACCTCTCTACTATACATATCTATTGTTTCTAGGAGCTTTTTTGGTAGAGAGTTTAAGGTTCTCTAGGTATAATATTATGTCATCTGCAAATAATGATGTTTGAATTCTTCCTTGCCTATCTGGATGCCCTAATATAATTTTCTTCTCTAATTGCAATGGCAAGTACTTACAGTGCTATATTGAATAGAAGTGGTAAGAGTGAGTTACCTTGTCTTGTTCTAATCTTAGGGGAAGGCTTTCAATTTTTCTCCAGTGAGCACAATACACACTGTAGGCTTGTTGTAGATAGCTTTGACTATATTGAGGAAGTTTCCTTCAATTCCCATTCTATGGAGATTTTTTTCATGAATGGGATTTAGATGTATTCAAATGATTTCTCTGCATCTATTGGTAAGATCACATTGTTTTTATTTTTTTCTCTTATTGATGTTATGTATTATGTTGATTGACTTGAGAATGTTCAACTATCCTTGCATCCCCGGGGTGAATTCTACATGGTTATGTTGTAAAATCTTTTTGTGAGTCTTCAGATTCTGTTTCCTAGTACTTTGTTGAAGATTTTAGCATCTGTGTTCATCAGGAATATTGGTTTCTGGTTTTCTTTTCTGTAATGCCTCTGTCTGCTTTGGGTATCAGGGTGATATGTGATTTGTAGAATCTATTTGGAAGTGTTTCTCTTTTTTTCTATTTCTGGAAGAGTTTGCAAACTTTGGCAGTAGTTCCCCCTTAAAGGTTTGGAAGAATTCATTAGTGAATATATATGAACCTGGGCTCTTTGGTTTGGGCAGACATTTAATTACTTTTTCAATTTTCTCGAAGGTGTTAGGTTCATTCAGGTTTTCCATGTTTTCTTGTTTCAGTGATGGGAGGATATAGGACTTCAAATTTGTCTATTTCTTCCCATTTCTCTTATTTTGTAGCATATACACTCTTAAAGTAATCTCTGATGATCTTTTGAATTTCTGTGGTTTCTGTTGTGATGTCCCTTTCTTCTCTTCATTTCTAATTCTATTTATTTGGTTTCTCTCTTTCCCTTTCCTTTTGAGTTTAGCAAGTGGTTTATCTATCTTGTATATTTTTTCAAAAAATCAACTCTCGGTTTCATTAATATTTTGGATTGTTTTCTGGGATTCAAGCTTGTTGAATTCTGCTCTAAGTTTTATTATTTATTTCTGCCTGGGTTGGGCTCCTTTTGTTGGTCTTTTTCTAAAATTTTGAGCTGTGAAGTCACGTTATTTATGTGGGCCCTTTCTTCTTTTTGATGAATGCTTGCTGAGCTATGAATTTTCCTCTGAGTACTGCTTTCACTGTATCCCACAAGTTCTGATAGTTCATATTTTCATTTTCATTTGTTCCCATGAATCTTTGGATTTCCTCTTTGATTTCTTCTATGACCCACCGTTTGTGTTGCAGTGTTCAATTTCCAGATGTTTGGTTTGATTCTCTGTTTCTGTATGTGGCTAATTTCCACTCTCAGTGCATCATGGTCTGAAAAAACAGTTGACACAATTTTTTATCTTTTTATTTTATTGAGGTATGTTCTGTGGCTCAGCATGTGATATATCTTGGAGAATGTTCCATGCACACTGGAGAAGAATGTGTATTCAGCCCTTTTGGGATGAAAAGCCCTGTATATATCTATCAGCCCTATAAGGTTTCTTTTGTACTGCTAGGGTGACCCCTTAACTTTTCAGAAGTTCCTTATTAGGACTAGTAGTGGACTTCCTTCCCTAAAAAATAAATAATCTTTCCGCTCTTCATTTTTCTGAAATATTAAATATGTTTGCCCTTATGTTCCCTAACAAATGATACTGTACCAAGCTTTTCTATTTTTGTGCTTTAACTGCTTCTTTTTTACAGGGTGTTTAAAAATTTTCCTATTTTATAAATTAATCTGTGAGCCAAATCAGATTGTGATTGAAGTGTATCAGAGTGTCCCTGACTCATTAGTTCAAAGATGAGTTCTTGGATGTCTTTGAACAAATAAGTTATCATTGCCAACCGAGAAAATGCAGTAACATGGACCACCCTTGTATTTTTTCTTCTTTATGCTCACATTTTATTGCAGAGACAGATAATGAGCTACTTGTTACACAATTTACTGCATAGCTAAAAGTAATCAAAATCTTATGAAAAGGAAATACAGGTACTATAAAAGCTTATGAGAGAATTGATATAATCGTGTGGACTTTGAAGATGCAATTTTAGGCTTAGAAATTAAAGATGATTATTCTGTTGTTATTTTTTTCCTGAGACTGACATAAGAATAATCCAGCCTGAAAGCTGAAAGAGCGAATTATATGTGCCCTTTTTAATGGCAGAAAAGACTAGGATAGGAAAAAGAATGACGAAACAAAAAGACTAGGCAGAGCAAGATCCTGTGTGTGCTGTAACAATAATTCACATGTGTTTGTTTGCACTCATTTCATCAGGATTCAATCTTCATCATCACATATAATCCACTGAGCTCTGCCAGGAGTGCTCCCAGAGTATAGAACTTGAGGAAATCCTGAACATCAAGGCATATTGTTACACAAAAAAGGTGGAGGGGGCAATATGTGCAGGACATACAATAAATTCTACTGGCAGTTTAATTTAAAACTAAAATTTTTTATTGAAAGAATTCAAATGTTTATTTTTGTTTTGAGGGGCCATACCCGATGGCCATACCTCAGAGCTTACTCCTGGCTCTGCACTCTAGGGTGAGTCCTGGTGGGACTTAGTGAGGTATCAGGGATTGAAGCTGGGTTGGTCACATGCTAGGCAAATACCCACCCTGTTGCACTCTTGTTCCAGCCCCGATGTTTATGTTTCTAAAGTACTTTGTATGTACTATACACCTCAGTGCCTGTGTCTCTCAGCTGCTCTCCACGTGATTCTCCTCATGACCTTACCTATGTTGAATATAGTTCTGTGTTACGGTCTGTGGGTGTTTCATGGGCACTGTCTATCCTCTTATTTAATTTATTTGTATACTACTTGTGAGTAATATAATCATGTCTTGGTTTATGTCACTGGGGTGACATTCTCTAGTGTCAACTACATTTCAGTAAACAGAAAAGAAACCCAACAGTATATTTAATGCAAAACTAGATAGAGAATTAAATTGGAAGAAGTCCAGAACACATGTGGAAGATGGGCTGGAAAATAAACTGACAGGATTTAAGGGGAGGATAAAATAAATAAGCATTTTAGAGGCAAGAAAAAGCAGGCAAACTAGAGACACATATTATTGAATTACATGATTCAAGTCATTCATTGAGTAGGAAAAGACAGAATTTAGAAATGTTTCGAGTTTCTACGAATGGACATAGGAATGTAATAGTATCTGGAAGAGAACACTGGTCTGACGCATTTCCCAGGAAATATCTTGCATTAGACTGAGTTTGAAGTCTCTGTGAGTTGAGCTAGATTCTGAAAATTCAATTAGGTAGCATTATGATGCTCAGGGATTTCTCAGTTGGATATAAAATGTAATAACAGAGGCAGGCAATATAGGCTATGGTTGAGCAACATACATAAGGAACAGAGGAATATGTATTTAGAAGAATGTCCTAAGAAGTTCTGGGCTCTGATGGTCAGGTTGATAAGCCAGATTTGCAATAAGAACTATAGTAACATGTGTTACTGGTGAATTTGAAGGGTGTATCTCTATGAGATGGTGGATGGAAAATTCAGGCATAGACTTTAGGTGAAAATTCAAAGTTATGAGATTATAGATTTTCTATCTGATGAGGGCTATTACCTCATTTCAATTGGCTCCTTAATCTATATCCTTAATAAAAATATGCAAAGAATGCAGGTTGTCTTTCAATTCTTCTTATGCTAACCATTATCTCATTATTTGGCTTTGAGTCTTGTAACTTAATTACCTACAAAAGATCCTATCTACAAGTGCTCCTCCTGTAGGATTTTGGAAACATACCTAGTTCATAACAAATGCTGGATTCATTTTTGTTTAATTTTCTTTGCCACCTATAGCTGCTGCAAAATTGCCCTTAATGCTTTTTTAGTCACAGAGAATATGACACTTGATCAATTGAATGATCATCTTTTATATGAAAGAAAAAAGGAGGGAATAATTAATATTTACAGAGAATCAGATCATACAGAGAAGAGGGTTAACTTTTTCATACCATGTTAGAAGGGAGTCAGAGCAAGGTAGAAATAGGAACTGTGTATTATAGGTAATAATAATTGATGCTGCAATTTTCTTCACTTTTTTGTTGTTGTTTTGTTTGGGGTCAACATATGACAGTGCTCAGGATTGATTTATGGCTCTGTATTCAGATATCACTCCTGAAAAGCTGGGTGACCACTGGGGTGTTGGAGATAAAACATATGCTAAGCAAGGGCCCTATTCACTGTACTGTCTCTCTGGCACAATGGTCAAAGTTTCTGCATGAAATTAATCAAGAAGGTGCAAGAGGATGAAAGAAGTATGGTCTTTTCAATATAGAGTACTAGAACAACTGATTTACCACTAGCAAAAAATCAAAATTGGACTTCTTTATCACATTAAACATGTGTGTTAATGTCAATTCAAACTGTTTCATAGAAACAATACAACAACTAAAATTATTTTTAAAAACTTTTTTAATGAAAATACAGTAGTGCATCCTTATAACTTTGCAGCAGGCTAAGTCTTTTTTAGATATAGTAACGAAAGCACATGTAACAAGGTAAAAAATTGGACTATCAAATTCAGAACATTTGCACTTCGAAAGATATGATCAAGAAAGTGAAAGAAATACATAAAGTATATCTCAGTAAAAAGGATAAAATGAAATAAAGTGATGGTTTATGTGAGAGAACATATTTCAGAAACTTATAGCATATAAGAGATTGCAATGTAAATAACCTTTACAACTCAATGATAAGAAGACAATCTTGATTGTAATATAGGTAAAGGATTCCATTATATAGTTCTCAAAGAAAGTTACAGAAATGGCAAATAAGCACATGAAAATATGTTCAACATCATTGGGCATATGTGAAAGCAAATTTACTCCATGAGATATTGCTTCACATATATTCATCAGGGTGAGTAGAATAGAATAGGCATATAAGATTGTTTAGAGGAATGTGTAAATTTTAAATCCTCATGCCCTTCTGGTGGTAATGAAACATGATACAGTGCCCCTGCATGGTAGTCCATTATTGTCCCCAAAAGTTGCATATAAATTTATCAACTATTGAGCAATCACAGTCCTGATATGTATCCAAAAGGAATGATGACGTGTCAGCCTGGAAAGAGGAGCAGAAAAACAACCTAACTAGATGTCCAAAGAAAAATAGGGCAGTAAGCCTCTCCATCTGACCATAGATTAGTACATCTAACAAGTAAGCTCTCTGGGATCATCCACCCCCTCAAAAAAAAAACACAAAACCAAAATATACAATTTGCAGCATAGATGTGGTAGAGTAGAGGATTGGGGAGTAGCTTGAAAAAGATTTTGAATAGCTGCTGCTGCAAAAAATGTTGATTTTTTAAAAATATCTGCAAAGGAAAAGGAGGGATCAGCATTGATGGAGAGGTGAAAGGCAGGAAAAAGAGAAGATTCAGACATTCAGATTGTCTGAAATATATAAACTTTATAAGCCCAAAAATATAGTGTATAATGATTGTTGTACTTAACATACTACATTAACTAGTAACATAATACTATGCTTCTATAAAAGAAACATCTATGAAATTTGAAAGTTGCCCTGATCAAACATAAGCTGTTCACCATCTTAGTGCATATTCAGATTTGTATGTTGAACAATAAATGCAAGTTACTTGGACTATTCTAGAAATGAGGTTGAGATACCAGAGAGAATAAAGTATTTTAGCAACAGATTTGCTCTCTTCAGGAAAGCGTCGCATTATTGCTAGGAAAACATCAGCTCAGCCTCCACCCCTTCAAGAAAGCCCATCTCCAGCCCTGGAGAGTAAACATCGCCTGCCTAATGTAAATAATAAGAAATCCAACATCTCTCATGGCTTATGAGATGTGAAAAGCAAAAGTACAAGAAGACTGTGCAAACCAAATAAAATGAACTGTCAATTTCACTCGAGAAAGCACTTAAGACCAGTTATGCATATAAGCTGCGGCAACTCATTTAGTAAAAATCAGTAAGACTGCCACTGGGGTCATGAAGGGAAACATCAGCAGTGCAGAAAAACAGTCTGTGTTTCATAACAAAGAGACGGATGCTCATCCTTCATGAGACCATGGTCAAGACCAAGCTGTATTTCTACTTTTTTTTCAGTTAAAAGAAATAGTGCCTATTCTAGTCATAACTAGTGATATTTTTTCTCCTGTCATAGCATGATATTCTCTTGTAAATGCTGCCTCTCTGTAAAAAAATACACTGTGTTTAACAAAAAAATATATAAATTACAGGGTAAGAAGTTCAGATTGACTCTTGATTTTACTGTTACAATGTGGATGAAATAACTGAGGTTAAACGTTACTGAGTGCCAACTCTGAACCTCCAGTCCATGGATAAATCATGTTTTTCTTAATGTTTCAGATTATACCCTGAAAGATGTTGACCCACAGGGTGTATATAGAATGATAGATTTGCTTTTATTATACTCTTAGCCTGACTTATTCTCAAAAAAGCAGTCACTTGCTTGAGACTATTTGATAATTATTGGTAATGACTTCTGTATTGGTTTACTAAAATCCATTCCCAGTCTTCTCAGCATTTTATAGTACTTATGAATGGTTTTCACAATTCACACAGTGGGAATCATGTGATTTTTTTATGTGTTCCATTATATAATCTATTCTTCATAGATGGCTAGATAGCACTTCTTTCAGGAAATAAATGATTCTTTCTCAAGTATCTTGGACATTTGGTTATTGTCTGAACAGGATGGCTAAACAGGATGCAAGGCCTGCCTCTTACTTGTTGCCAAGCTCACACCATTTTTGGAGAGATCTATACTAGCAAGCTGGAGGTGCTCAAGCTGACTTCTGGCTCTGAACTCAGGGATCATTCCCAGTAGTGTTTGGTGGGTTATAAAGGGGTGCAGGGGTTGAATTTGTGTCAGCCATGTGCAGGCCCAGCAAATGGTCTCTTCACTGCACATCTCTCTAAGCCTTGAGCTCCAGCCATTTCACAGTTCATTTTCCAGTTTGTTCCACTTCATTCCTTTTTATCTGTACCAGCTCTAATCCAAACCTAGCTTTAGTTCTCAAAACTATAACCTCTATAAATAATGGTCAAAATTTCATTGTCTGCAATATTTGACCTTTTCAAGAGACACACTGTAATAATAAAAGGGATTTTCTGGCAAACATTTCCAGTGTTCTATTGCAAGTTTTCATTCCACAGATTTTCACGAGTTTTTATTCCTTTATGCTAAATCAAGGTGTATGGTCATCAATAGAATAAAACCATGTTAGTGAGGCTAATCAGAAAGTTAGTGTGTGAATATAAAATGGCATTTTGGCCTAGTCATTCCTTTAAACTCTGTACGGATGTAACTTACTTCCACTCTTGGTAGTAGATACCTTAGTTGACTTCCATATACTTAGTTAGAATAGAACATTTGCTTTAAATGCATGGAACTTGACTGAGGAACAGAACGTGAAACCTTATTCCAGTTCCATAAACTTAATGAGAAAAGTCCTGTTACTTCTCTTATACTCTGTGTGGCTGTTTGAGAAGAGGGAGAGCCACAATTTGTAAGAGAAGGGGAAAAGAGAAAAGAAAAGGTAAAATTCCTGCTATAGAAGCAGACTGAGGAGTGGGGAGGGATATTGGGGGTATTGGTGGTGGAAATAGGTTACTTGTGGATGGACAGGTGTTGGAACACTGTATGACTGAAACCTAATCATGAACATCTTTAACTGTATATCTCATGGTAGTATAATAATTTTTTAATAAAAGGTCCTTGGTGAACTGGAATATAAACTGGGATTCTTTCATAGTCTTCACAACCGAAAATCCCCATCATTTTTTGTGTTCAAACTTTGCTTTCACAAACACCTTCAAAAATTCCTATCTGAGTCTAACTAACTTTAACTGAAGAGAAATATGGTTATACAGATCTTTCTAAATTCAGAGGACAGATATGGTGTATCTTCCTCTTCCTTGTTTCATGGAAGGATGGCGTGTCTTCCTCAACCTGGTAAAGTTTACACTTTCAAGTATAGTGTATCTTCCTTTTACCTGTTTCCCTCTTTAGAGTGTCTAAAGAAAAATCAACAAAATTCAGTTCATTTTTTTATCTTTTTTCAGGGTCACACCTAAAATACCACCTCAGGAATTACTCGGGGAGTAACTCATGGTGCTCAGGGAGCCATATGAAATACCAGGATTGAAGCCAGTATGGCCTCCTGCAAGGCAAACACTAGCTACTGTACTATCACTCTACCTTCTATACTATCTTCAGCCCCATACTTCAGATATTTTCCAAAATATTCTTCCAAGAGGTTTATACAACTATTAACTATGCCATCTATGGTTTTGTAGTTTCCCAGCCCAAACAACTAGCACATGTCCTGGAAAACCCCAAATTTAAAATGTGACAAGGGGAGCTGGAGTGATAGTCAAGCAGGTAGGGCATTTGCCTTGCATGCAGCAAGACCCAGGTTCGATCCCCAGCATCCCATATGGTCCCCTGAGCACTGTCAGGAGTAATTCCTGAGTGCAGAGCCAGGAGTAACCCCTGAGCATTGCCGAGTGTGACCCCAAAAGCAAAATATAAAAAATGAATGAATGAATGAATGAATGAATGAATAAAATGTGACAAGATACTCTAGAATCCCTGCACCGTCACTCCAACTACTGCCATCACAAGTGATTTCTGAGAAAGGAGGACATCTTTCTCATAATCTTCAGCTTTCCCATAATTCCACCTTCAGTGCCAAGTCCAGCCTCTGCATTTATCATTCCAAAGTTTCTTTCCCTTATATTAGACAGTGTTGGATGAAAGCCATGTTTTACAACTTTCTCTCAGTGAACTCTCACCCCGCTTTGAAGACTCTAATTCAAAAAAATATGGCTAGATTTTTATAATTTTTAATAATTCTTAACCTAATAAATTATAGTATAAGCCGGTTGAGTACTTACAAAAGCCCTTATTATGTGAGTTACATTAGTGAATTAGCACCAAATGTGAATTAGCAAATTAGTCAATTTGGATCAGCACCTTAACTTTATGAAATTATACGTTTCTGTTAATCATAGACTCTTGGATAATAAGCAATCTTTAGAATTCCTCACCAGGACACAGACAGAAGAATGAAGGAAGCTGCCTTGTGAGCATCAACCCATTTCAATGTGATTTTACACTTTTAATTTACCTAATTTCTTACTTTCCCACCAAGTCACATTACTTGCTTATTATTTTGCTAATAGTGAAATGGGAATAATAGCGAGTCGACGATTGTTTGGTGTATTAATTTGTCAATTTTGTTAAGCAATTGAGAGACTGAAAGCACTAGCAGTTATTGTTGTTCGGAGAATGAAGATGTCTCCAGCAAAGGGGAGCAAAGGAGCTGCGAGTGCAGTCAATTCAACCTGATGCAGCCATTACTTTAAATGCCTCTGCTAAATGGTACCAACTGAGATCATTAACTTTGCTTTCATTGCAATTCTCTTAATGTCTCTTAGCAACTTCACTTTAGAAATACCCATTTCACATCCTTGTAGCCTAAGGAGTAGCATTAGTAGTGAAATTGCATGTTTGATTGTGTAGCCAGAGAAAAGATAAAGTGATGTCCTCCAGATCTGTGACGAACTGCTATGAGGCTGCTCACAGTGCGTCTGGCAAACAAGCCAGAGACGGAGGCACACGAAAAGGACGCACAATTCTCCACCGTAAAATCCAGAGACTAAACAAATCACTCTCACATGTGATATATTGTGATGATTTGAATAACTAGCTATGAAGTATTATGTAATTGGTATATTTATCAAATACAGATCATTTGAAACTTGAAACTCAAATTAAAGTGACAGTTATCAATTTTTTTCTCAGAGAGGAAGCAAAGAGAACTACGTGTTAACAAATTGTTTTTCTTTGCTTTTATGTCAGGAGGCCTGGTTTTTAGTTGATTATGATGATGATGATGATGATGATGATGATTAGCTTTGGCTCACACCCATTGATGCCAAGGTGCTATTCCCGGCTCTGCACTCAGGAATTAATCCCTCTCCTGTTAGTGCTCCAGGGACCATATTACTGGCAATGCTATGAATCAAACATTGTTGAACACATGCAAGGCAACTCCCCTACTTGCTATTCAATCACTTCAGCCCTGGGTTCTGGTATTTATCTGGTATTTATTATAATCATCCAGTGTCTCTTTGGCTGGTATCCCTTTTTGCTCATTTTACTAATTTTTTTTTTCTTGTATACCCTCATTGTTTTCTGTCATGCTTGTATCATTGACACTTCACTATCACTATATCACTATCTTCCCGCTCATCATCTATTTGCTAGAGCGGGCACCAGTAATATCTCCGTATGTCCTGTCTCATGCTAGTAGAACCCAAAGGCATCCGCTTGCTCCAGGAACATAAAGAGCCTCAAACCATTATATTAGGTCATGAGAATGACCTAATATAAATGTTACTGGTATTTGGCATATCAAACACTACACGAGCAGCTTGCCAGGCTTGCCGTGCAGATGGCATACTGTTGTAGTCACCTCTAAATGAAGCATTTATTGATGAACCGCTGACCGCTAGCGGCCGTGTGAGCCGGGCTGATAGTCTGGTCTGCTGGGTGGAGTTGTGGCGAGAGGGAAGTCTGAATGTGGAAAATGGCGGGCCCCATGGAGTAGGGGGTCGTCTGGCTTGTTGTGAGGCTCTGCTGGGGTGGCAGGCCAGGTCTAGAACCCGCCATGCTTCCCGCACCTCATGAGTGGCTGGGCACTTATTGACACTTAAATCAAGATATTTCCATGCATATATGACTTGGTTGATATGTGCATCCCTCAAAATATTAATTTGTCTAATACTAATTGCATCTGTTTACTACGCAAATCATTTATGTGATGGGATTTCAAAAATATGATGCAGTTCTTTTGAAGAGTAAAACAAACATTAAATATTTCTATTTGGAAAGTTTGATATCCCAGCAGGTTCAGTGTATATACAGTCATTTTTCCATTCCAATAGAAAATCTCATGCTGACATTTTCAAAGTAATAATTAGTTTTTGTTCATTTTGTTTCTCATCACTCAATTTAAACATTCTATTTCTGATTTCCCAATGATACTCGTCCAACATTTATCACATTATCCATTTCTATATTGTTCAAAACAGGATACCTGAAAAATTTGCAAAATACACAAATTTACTTATAAAAAACGGATTTTTAAAATGTGCCCCTAGTACATTGGGTACAATTGGATAAACATAAACTAAATATCAATAGTTTCTAAATGCAAAAAAAAAAATTTACCATTATCGACCTCTCTCTGTTCATTGAAATACCTCTCAGAAATATTAGCCAGTTTTTAGGTAAGACAGAAAATGGAACAGTGTGCTAACAATTTTCAAAAGTACTAATACCAACCTAAAACTGAGCATTAAATACAGGCAAAAAGATACACATGACAACCCTTTAATGTATGTACTATAATCCACAATCTGGAAGGGAAGGAAAAGAGAAAGAGATAGAGAGAAAGGGAAAGAAATAAAGAACCTGCCTTGGAGGTGGGCTGGGGGAGGGGGACGAAACCAGGAACGTTGGTGGTGGGAGATGGGCTCTGGTGGAGGGACAGGTGCTGGAACACTGTATGACCAATACCCAAATATGAACATCTTTGTAATTGTATATCTTACGGTGGTATAATATAATACTTTAAAAAAAAATATTAGCCAATTTTTCTGAAATTTGTTGATTGGTTTTGTGTTTGGACAAAGAATTTTTCATCCTTATCATGAAAATCTCTTCGGTAGCCCTATGACAAAGATTATACTTTTATTACTCAGTGATAAAAATTGAGTGATTTGAGTATAGTAAGATAACTAAGATGGAAATTCAGTTTAAAGACAGGAAGAGGACTGTACAGGTAGTACAGCAGGTAGAGTGCTCGCTTGCATTGACCAACCTGGGTTTTATCCCCAGAACAGCATATGGTACCCTCAGCCCTCCCAGGAGAGGTCTGAGATTCCTGAGGGTAAAAGCTAAAAATATACCATGAGTCAGGCTGGGTTCAAACACCTCACTCCCACCCCTGCCTGTCTCCCCATAAATTGAAAAAAAAAATGGAAGCTAGATTTCAGGAACTGTGTTTCTCATTCATATTTTACAAACTTTATAGGAGTAAATGATCACTGTTTTTCTATAGTTAGCCAATAATCATAAACACAGAGCTTATTAAATATTATCTTTAGTTAGCAGTTGTTGATTTCAACATATAGATTTTAGTTCATTTCTTTAAACGTATTTCCACTGCATGTGTTTTTCAATGCATCTGTATTTTAAGTTATTTTGTATTTAAATTTTCAGTTGATTTACTCAAGTTGCATTTTGTTATATAATGTGATTATGTCACTTTTGTCACCCCAAAAAACTTGATAGTAATAGTAAGTACATCATGTTGTGTTTTTGATTCTGTATTACATGGCAATAATAAATCTTTCCATTTAGGCAGCCCATATTCATGGATATCTATATTACCAATATTTTCTGTGAGAATAATACACCAAGGTTTGTGCAATGTTTCTATGATTTCAGTTTCAGGAATATTTTATAGTATCCAGGCTCACAAGGAAGCTTCCATTTTCTTAAGAATTTGTTCAATTTATTTAGTGAAAGTTCTCTTTCCCCAGACTTTCTCTGATCCCTAAACAAGGTGACACAGAATGCTGGAAAATCCTCTATATTAAGACCCACTGAAAAAGCCATTGTTTAGCCCTGATGTTCTCTCCACCACTCCTGAATGCAATATTTCAGCTGTTCTTGGCAGATCATACTAAAAAAGATTAACTACTTCTATCATGGTAATCAACTCTGTTGTGTATTTGTTTTCATAAGTTTCAAACTACTTCTGTATTGGCTAAAGAACTTTTATATTTTTTGTACAGTAACAACCTTTATCAGTGTCTATCTCATTTCCTTTGGTGAACAACATGTCTGATGAGACCCTTTCTCTTCTTAAGCAATAGTTATGCTTCTGTAGTTTTTAGGGTTGCTTTTATGATTTTTCTTCCACTTAGTATGTTTGTGGGTCTGATGAGCCGGGCTGTAATAGGCTCTTCTGCTGGGTGGAGCTCTGACGAGAGGGAAGTCCAGATGTGGAAAATGGTGACCCTCATGGAGTGGGGGTCGTCTGTTTTGTTGCGAGGCTCTGCTGGGGTGGTGGCCATATGTTCCTGGAGCAAGCAGGGCTCTACTAGCACGAGACAGGACATATGGGGATGTTACTGGTGCCCGCTTGAGCAAATCGATGATGAATGGGAAGACAGTGATACAGTGATACAGTATTTTTGTATGCTTTTCTCCACCTACTTTCTATATAGTGTTGATTACATACTGTATTTTATCCAGGGTTTGATCACATGCTATACACACTATGTATACATGATTGTTAATATTTTAAATTAGAAATCTAGAGCATGGGACTACACAATGGAATACTATGCAGCTGTTAGGAAAAATGAAGTTATAAAATTTGCCTATAAATGGATGGACATGGAGAAGATTATGTTGAGCGAAATTAGCCAGAAGGAGAGAGAGAGACAGATACAGAATGACTGCATTTATCTGCATAACATAAATATATATGTACATATTATGATACCAATATCCAAGGTAAAGTGAAACATATATCAGGAGGTCTTGTCAAAGGTGGAAATTATCACAAACGTGTGGGAGTCAGAGGCTAGGTAAGACAGAAAATGGAACAGTGTGCTAACAATTGTCGAGGGTACTAATGCCAACCTAGAACTGAGCATTAAATAGAGGCAAAAAGATACACATGACAACCCTTTAATGTATGTTCTGTAATCCATAGTCTGGGGGGGAAGGAAAAGAGAAAGAGAGAGAAAGGGAAAGAAATAAAGAACCTGCCATGGAGGAGGGCTGGGGAGGGGGAGGGATCCGGGAGGCGTTGGTGGTGGGAGATGGGCACTGGTGGTGGGATGGGTGCTGGAACACTGAATGACCAAAACCCAAATATGAACTTTTAATTGTATATCTTTGTAATTGTAAAAATAAAAAAAGAAAAAAAGAAAAAGTGCTACAGACAAAAGACTTTCCCTGCCAAAAAAAAAAAAAAAAAAAGAAAGCTAGAGCATGGGGGACATATGTAGACTGCCAGATAGGTAATTGTCTCATCTGTCTGTATAACTTTAGTAAACTGTAGGAGAGTTGTGACAATAGGTAAAGTAAAGCACGTTAAACTAAGTAGGAGACTGACCCATAGATCCTTAAGAAAAGTGTTTGCTGCAGCTCGGCCTCATGTGGAGCAGCCACGGAGTTCCAGGGGAATGTAAAAGGCTCGGCCAGCCCCTAGCCATGTCCTACATAGCTCCTAGGGCTTGCTCAGCATGCAGGCGGCCACGCTGGCCGGACTTGGAGCTGGGATTTGGGCCCATCCACCCATTCCTCAGACTCCATGTTAGTAGGCGTGTCCCTGAGCTCCCAGCCACCACAGCCAACTGCTGGAAGACAGACACTCTAGATCCACAGCTATGCTGGTGTGCAGCCAGCACAATCTTAGACTATAATGGATTTTAGCACCAGGTCCTTTCCAGGATCTTTCTCATTTGTACACTGTAATGATCATTCTAGTTGCAGCAAACTGGAGAGGTTACGGGGAATGAGGAATTATGATGTCACTCTAGAACTCACTATTGAATATACACATAGAGACATCATAAACCAATAATATCAGTAGGGCAAGTCACAAAGTGTAACAAAAAAGAGAGAGAGAAGTACAGGGACAGAAACAAAGAGACAAAGAAATACAATGTGCCTGCAATTGGGGCAAGCAGGATTTGGGTGTTGTGGTTGTGTTTGGGATATGGGTGGTGGGAATTTGGCACTGGTGGAGGGATAGGTGCTGCAACACCGTACGGCAGAGACCCAATTATGAACATCCTTGTAATTGTATATCTCACATGGTATAATAAAAATTAAAAAAAAAGAAAAAGTAAAAGTATCTGCTGAGAAATGAATGTTGGCTGCCCTGAAACTACCTGGGCTCACTTAATTCCCTGGTGTCTCATCAAGAGTACCTTAAAACTGGAATGTTATGCTGGGTGTGAATATAAAGAAATAACATATTTGTAAAGATTTTTCAAAGGGCTATTAATCATCTTAAGCATTGCAAAGAGTATAGGTTGTATTTGAGTTTGAATACATGATACATTGGTTTTTAAGTTGAAATTTTAAAATAAAATTTTAAAGGCTACTCTTAGCCACAACTATGCCTTTTAGCTAACTCTTGTATATGATAGATTATTAATACAATGTGGTCATCTTGGTAAATAACATGAAATAATTATCTTTCCCAGAAATTAGTGTTATTCATTAATTATATGATTTTTTTTGTTATTCACCAAAAGAAATCCAACCTCTGGCAATACATTTCTTGGAATTTAATTCAGAAATAAGATTTTGAATAATTCTACATTTGACAAAAAAAGAGTGAGAGCAAAAAAAAATCACTGTCACTGTATCACTGTATCACTATCTTCCCATTCATCATCGATTTGCTCAAGCGGGCCCCAGTAACATCTCCATATGTCCTGTCTCATGCTAGTAGAGCCCAAGGGCATCTACTTGCTCCAGGAACATAAAGAGCCTCAATCCATTTCGGAATGAGGTCTATAATTGTTATTGGTATTTGGCATATCAAATACAACATGGGTAGCTTGCCAGGCTCTGCCTTGCAGGTAGTGTACTCTTGTAGTCATCTCTAAGTCCAGCATTTATTGATGAACCGAGCGGCGCTTATGCGGCTGCGCGAGCCAGGCTGTGATAGGCTGGTCTGCTGGGTGGAGTTCTGATGAGAGAGAAGTCCAGATGTGGAAAATGGAGGCCCTCATGGAGTGGGGGTCGTCTGGCTTGTTGCAAGGCTCTGCTGGGGTGGCAGGCCAGGGCTAGAACCCGCCATCCCTCCTGGGCGCCTCCTGAGTGACTGGGCACAGGGAGAGCCAGTAGCAGCTCTGCCCCATGTCTGTGAGTCTCTGGACCGGCATACCTGAGCCAGATTTAAAAAAGACTGCTGCAGGGTGGAACTCGATGAGCCGGGCTGTGATAGGATGGTCTGCTGGGTGGAGTTCTGACGAGAGAGAAGTCCAGATATGGAAAATGGAGGCCCTCATGGAGTGGGTGATCGTCTGGCTTGTTGCAAGGCTCTGCTGGGGTGACAGGCCAGGGCTAGAACCTGCCATCCCTCATGGGTGCCTCGTGAGTGGCTGGGCACAGGGAGAGCCAGTAGCAGCTCTGCCCCATGTCTGTAAGTCTCTCAAAAAAACTATTGACAAAAGTAATGAATACTGTCAGATAAACTTTGACAGTGGTAAGAAGAAAGTAGCAAAAACAGTCTATTGTTAAAAACCTGCAAAAGTTTCAAGAGACAATCATTAGAAAACTAGTGTTAAATGTTATTAGCACTTTTCAAAAATGAGTTCAAAATCTTACAGGGCACATTCTTAATCTGGAAAGAGAATTCTGGCTCAACTACCTTTAGAATCTAATGTAAGAAAGAAACAAAAATTTAAATTTTATATAAAAATTATCTTTGAACCAGGCTTTTAGTAAATGACAAATACTATATTTGGCATATGCTATTTAACAAAAATTACTGACAATGGGTACATAGAATATATCTGTATTGCCTTTGAAATTATAGAAAGAAAAATTTCAGGCCACTTCCAATAGAGTAATTGACAGTTCACAGAGAAACTCTGCTGTTTTTCCCTTAATACTTCCATGATTTATCTGAATAATGTTGAAGTGTTTCACTGAGTCTAAGTTAATAAAAAAGGGAAAGAACTCCATTACTGCAGTTGTAAAGAAATGAATAATAAATTTGGTATACTGTGGCATTTGCATCTTTATATCTATATAGAGATAGAGAATAATACTTTTCAACTATAAGGAAAAATGAGATTATGCAGTTTACTGCTACAATGGACAGAAGTAGAAGGTATCACGATGAATTAAGTAGTTGGAAGAAAATACAGAGTGAACTCTCTCATATTTGAACTTCAACAATATAGTAAAGGAATAACAAATAGCCAACAGTAATAGACTCTGAAATTTGACCTACATAACTGAGTTTTCAAAGAGGTTGAGGTGTGGTAGGAGGGGACCTTAAAGCATCAGGGAGGGATGCTGGAACTATGGCCTTGTGTGTGGTGTTAGAATAGTGTATGCCTAGAAGTCTGTTATTAGTGGTATTATAAATGGCAGTGTCTGAATAAACACTTGAATAAGAAAAGATATGTGAAAAAAAATGTCTAAATGTAACTCTCTAGGTATGTCCTTGACTATTCAATCGGAGGGGCTGGGTTACAACTTTTAAATAATTCCATGAATTTATAGCTCAAGGAATTCCTCGGCATCACCACCTTCACAGATAAGGTTGGTTGGAAAAACGTGACAAAAAAGTAGAAGAGATGATTTTAAGTTTAAAGCAACACTAAATAAAAGAAAACAAAAAAATGGACACGGCACTTGCTAATGTGGCAGTATGGTTTTCTATATTATGCCTTGTCTTAACTGAGTTAAGACACATTTTAATTTGTCCAGTGTTGGTGCTGTTTGGAATTGCTAACAATATTATTGTAAGTAATATCTAGCATCCATGTATTAATAAATACTTTCCCAGATTTCTCAAAAAACATAAAATTTGTTTATATTTTGGTTGATTTGTTTTTCACAATATTAGTACTAATGTAACAAAATAGGAAAAGGTCAGCTCTCATAGAATATGGCACAATGAATTTATTTGAAAGTTGAATGCCACATTACCTGCCTTGGAACCATCAGATATTTTTATTAAGGTAATAGATTTTATATTTAAAAATGTCATTTTCAGTCTAGAGGTGAGTGGAGAAAAACCTCCATGTTTTTAAAGAAAAAATTCAATGTCCATTCTCTTGACTATCCAGATGGCTCTCACCCACTTTCAAGGAAGAAAATAAATTATAAAGAGAATGCAGATTCAAGCAGCAGGGATGGAGCTTTTTAAGGAATTTCTGAAAAGTCTGCTGAAAATAACTGTTAAGTTATAATAGAATGAATCTATAAACTTAATGCAACGAATCTTACATAAGAGTGTATGAATCACCAGAAATAGAGCACATTTAGTATATGAAGGAAAAAATGGTTTAAATAACAGTACAACTTGGGATTTACATTTGCACATCTATAGGTGCAAAAACTTATTTCTCACTGTAAAGAATGTATGTAATAACAGTGTCATGGGAAAGAGAGCATCAGATATATTAAATAAAATATTTTGAAATTATTACCCTTTTTGCTGGCTTGCAATATAAAATAAGTGTTGGTAAATAAATGCTATTTGCTCTCTTTATAATCCAAGAAGTTCAGAGGATATACTTTAGATAACATATTTATATCTATATTCCTACACATGTGGCTACAGACATATAACAAGACTTCAGATACCTATTAATTAATTCCTAAGTTCAGGCTTCATCCCAGATACTGGATATGAAGTAATGTGAAAGACAACATTCTATTATTTTAACTGAACATTGTTAATTAAAAAAGCACAAAAACCCTACTTACTAAAATTACATACACCAAGTATTGGGCCAATCTATCAACCTATTTATAATGAATAGCACTGTGGTTTTTCTCAGCGTGGTTCATCAGGCATACCTCAAAATTGCTATTCAAAGTATATCTTTCTTTAAAATAAAATTATCGGGCGGGAGTGATAGCCCAGCGGGTAGGGCGTTTGCCTTGCACACGGCCGGCCTGTGCCGGCCTGGGTTCGATCCCCACATCCCATATGGTCCCTGAGCATCGCCAGGAGTAATTCCTGAGTGCAGAGCCAGGAATAACCCCTGAGCATTGCCGGGTGTGAACCAAAAAGCAAAAAAAAAAAATTAATAATAATACGATCACGATCTTCCCTATTCCCGTTGGTCATCTATTTGCTAGAGCGGGCACCAGTAATATCTCCATATGTCCTGTCTCATGCTAGTAGAGCCAGGGGCATCGGTTTGCTACAGGAACATAAAGAGCCTCAAACCATTATATTAGGTCATAGGAATGACCTAATATAATTGTTACTGGAATTTGGCATACCATATACAACACGAGAAGCTTGCCAGGCTTGTCGAGCGGGGAGGCAAACTCTTTTAAACACCTCCAAATAAAGCATTTATTGATGAACCGCGTGGGCCGCTTGCTGCCACGCGAGCCGTGCTGTGATGGGCTGGTCTGCTGGGTGGAGTTCTGACGAGAGGGAAGTCCAGAAGTGGAAAATGGCGCGCCCGTGGAGGTGAGAAGGGGTGGTCTGGCTTGTTGTGAGGCTCTGCCGAGGTGGTGGGCCAGGGCTAGAACCCGCCATGCCTCCCGACTGCCTCATGAATGGCTGTGCACAGGGAGAGCAAGGAACAGCTCTGCCCCATGTGTGAGAGTCTCTGGACCAATAATAATAATAAAATTTTTTATTATTTTTTATTTTTTAATAATAATAATAAAAAATAAATAAAATTATCTCTTGAGGTAGTTCATATCCTCAATATAAAACACCTTCTCCAAACAGAGATTAATAATATCACCAAAGTTAAGAAAAGATAATTTTTTAACACTTTTTCCTCTTTGCTGACAAACTGCAAGAGAGGTGGCAACAAATTGCAGTGGACAAACAAACAAGCAGGCACTTCCCGATGTCAGGTCCTTCGGTTGAAATACACACACACACACACACACACACACACACACACACACACACACATCACCTCCAACTGTAAAAACTTTGCTTTTTCCAGTTTCCTGCTTACCAGCAAACCAAATTTAAATATAGCCACCAGAAAGACAACATTCTTGCTTCAAGGGAGATTCAGTCCTTACATGAGCATGCAAAAAGAAAAAATCATTTGAAATAATAAAATTTTACTGATGAAAATAGCCCTCGACAAGGTGATTGAGTGCAGTCCAATAATAATTTTATTATATTATTGAAAATAGCGCCCTTGACAATGTGATTGAGTACAGTCTGTCTACAACAGTTCACCTAGCTAAGAAGGCCATCAGGGGAGATTCTGTGAGCCCAAGACATTTGGGTAGGTCATGAGGGAGCAACACAGTTCTGCAGGAAGAAAACCTGAAAATAAAATGAAAAATAGAGACTCTTCCTACAAATATATAGGACTATATGATACCAATATCCAAGGTCAAGTGAAACGGATCAGGAGGTCCTGTCAGGTGGAAATTATCACAAACGGTAGGTTCAGAGGCTAGGTAAGACAGAAAATGGAACAGTGGCAACAATTTGAGGGACTAACGCAACCTAGAACTGAGCATTAAATAGAGGCAAAGGATACACGACAACCCTTTAATTATGTTCTGTAATCCATAGTCTGGAGGAAGGAAAAGAAAATGGAGAAATGGAGAAAAACCCCATGGGGAGGGCTGGGGGAGGAGGAACTGGGGACGTTGGTGGTGGGAGAGGGCACTGTGGCGGGATGGGGCTGCTACACTGTATGACCAAACCCAAATATGAACTTTTAATTGTATATCTTTGTAATTGTAAAAATAAAAATTAAAAAAAAATATTTTAACAAAAAAAATGTCAAGGAATTGTTACACTCACATGTTAGAAGCAAGGTAGTATGAGGACTGAAGAGAGTTGAAAGAGGTTGGGCAAAGACAAGGCAACATGTTTCTGGGTATGTTTTTGGAAAATTTAAAGAATTAATGACTAAAAAAAATCACTTTGATAGCTGTGGACTGTGTGTACATGTGTATGTGTGTTTGTTTGTGTGTGAGAGAAAGAGAGAGAGATTCCCATGACCAGACTCATGTGTTAAAAGTCAATCCTCAAAAGTTAGTTTGTGAGAATTTGTCTTTATAGGAGATCATCAAACAGATATTAAAATGGTAGTTTTGTATCGTAGACTGAACTTACAGACTTGACTTTTCAGTTTTTTTAAGGACTAATTGGCTGACTAGAATCTAGAAAGGAGTCTTTTTTATTGTGCCATCGCAAATATACAATTACAAACATGTTCGTGTTTGGGTTTCAGTCGTACAGTGTCCCAGCACCCATCCCTCCACCAGTGCCCACTTCCCACCACCGATGTCCCCGATTCCCTCCCACCTCCCCAGCCTACCTCTATATCAGGTACTTTGCCTCTTCTCTCTCTCTCTCTCTTTCTCTCTCTCTCTCTTATCTTAAACATTGTGGCTTGCAATACATATATTTAGAGGTTATCATGTATATCCCTTTGCCTACATTCAATGCACAGCTCTAGGCTGGTATTATCATTTCCAATAATTACTAATACACTGTTCCTTTCTCTGTCTTGCCTAACCTCTGACTCCCATACTCTCTTGTTTCCAGATCCTGGCTTTTGTGAATAGTGTTGCTATGAATAAAGAAGTGCAGATGGTGTTTCTGCTGTGCATTTTTGGCCTCCCAGGTTATATTTCCAGGAGTGGTATGCCTGGGTCAAATGGGAGCTCAATTTCTAGTTTTTGGAGGAATGTCAATATTGTTTTCCAAAAGCGCTGTACCAGTTGGCATTCCCACCAACAGTGGATGAGAGTCCCTTTCTCCCTGATTCCATGCCAGCACCAGTTGATCTTGTTCTTTTGGATATGTACCAATCTCTGTGGTGTGAGATGATACCTCGTTGTTGTTTTTATTTGCATTTCTCTGATGATCAGTGATGAACATTTTTTCATATGCCTTTTGGCCATTTGAATTTCTTTTAGGAAGTTTCTGTTCATTTCTTCTCCCCATTTTTTGATGGGGTTGTTTGTTTTCTTCTTGTAAAGCTCCACTAGTGCCTGATATATCCTTGATATTAACCCTTTATCAGATGGGTATTGGACGAATATTCTTTCCCACTCTGTGGACTGTCTTTGTATCTTGGTTACTGTTTTTTTTTTCTTGAGGTGATAAAGCTTTTTAGTTTCATATAGTACCATATGTTTATCTTTGCTTCCAGTTCCTTATATTTCCAGTAGTGGCATGCCTGGGTCAAATGGGAGCTCAATTTCGAGTTTTTGGAGGAATGTCCATATTGTTTTCCCAAAAACACTGTACCAGTTGGCATTCCCACCAACAATGGATGAGAGTCCCTTTCTCCCTGATTCCACGCCAGCACCAGTTAGTAGTGTTTCACCTTTGAATTTGTCTTTAGCTTCAATGTTGTGGAGGGTTTTTTCTTTGCTTTTCCTATATTTTCTTCAATGTGATTTATGGATTTGGTCTTATCTTTAATCCATTTTGATATGACTTTTGTGCATGGTATTAGAGGTCCAAATATATTTTTTTACATGTAGCTGCCCAGTGTTCTCAGCACCACTTGTTGAAGAGGGTTTCCTTGCTCCTATTCATACTTTTGCTCCTTTATCAAAGATTAAATGATCATGTATTTGAAGATGTGTGTCAGGATACTCAATTCCCTAGGTCCACAGGTATGTTTTATTTCAATACCATACTATTTTAATTACTATTGCTTTGTATTGCAACTTGAGGTTGAGCAAGGTGATGCCTCCCTTCTACATTTTCCCAAGGATTGCTTTAGCTATTCATGGGGCTTATGATTCCATACAATTTCAGGAGTGTTTGGTCAATATCTTTGAAGAATGTCATGGATATCCTTATAGGGACTACATTGAATCTGTATGAAGCCCTAAGTAGTATTACCATTTTGACAATGTTAATTCTCCCAATCCATGAGCAGGAATATGTTTCCATTTCTTCATGTCCTCTTTTGGTTCCTGAAGCAGCGTTTTGCAGTTCTCTTTTTACAGGTCCTTTACATTCTTAGTTAAGTTGATTCCTAGTATTTGATTTTCTGTGGCACAATTGTGAATGGATCATTTTCTTAATATCCATTTTCTTCTCTTTCATTATTTGTATATAGGAAAGCCATTGACTTTGGGTATTGACTTTTGTACCCTGCTACTCTAATAGGTATCTATTGTTTCTAGGAGCTTAGAAAGGAGTCTGGATAAAATTTTGCTGCTCTTTCCTAATGAAATCATGATTGAAGCAGGTTCTGGCACAACAGAGGATGGCTAGTGATTTAATTTGTACACAACATGAAGAAAATATCATAACAGAGATGTCAAGATTAAATCAGGATTCATGGCCTAATCTGTAAATCTGTATAAGCCCCCTCAGCCACATCCCATTCCCACAAAATCAGGGACTATCGAAACCCTCACACCCATTGTGATTGTAGAAGGCAGTTCCTGTGGGAGTTTTCTGGGCTTTCCTAAATCACAAATAGAGTTCACTGTCCTGATTTGAAAAAGATGCAGATCTCTGTCTCTGTCTCTGTCTCTGTCTCTCTCTCTTTCTCTCTCTGTCTTTCTCTCCATTGTGAGGACACAGCAAAAAAATGTACAGGCCTGCACAATGCTAGAAGTTATGGATCTTGAATTTCCAGACTCAAAAAATGATTTTGTTTGTTTTTTTTTTTTTGGGAGCCACACTTGGAGGTATTCAAGTTTTACTCTTGGTTCTCTCTTCAAGGATCACTCATGGTGATCCTTGGGGGCTCATTCTTTGCTGGTCATCAAAGTAGAATTGGCCTTATTCTAGGCAAATACTATAGCATCTGTAGTATGATCTTTAAAATGACATGTATTGTGACTACAGCATCTGTACTCTGACCCGGCCAAGTGACTTGCTTCCCTCAGTAATAATGTTTGTTGTTAAAGGTAGGATATGGGCATGAAAACAGCTTTACAGTGATATGTTTTATACTGACACCATTCCTTACGTTCTTGAGAGAAGAAAACTTAAAAACAAATCAGATCATCATTTATTCATTTGAACAAAAATGGAAACATTAGTAATGAAAACTGCGGAAGGAAGATATCTTAATTCTTTAACTAAGATAGGACAAATCACAACCAGGAGGTCTTAAGTTTTACAAAAAATGAGGGGTGCAGAGAAGAGAAAAATTATTGATGACAGAATTCCTGAAACTTGACTCCTTTCACAGACACGCTTGCAAAGGAGCTCCATATTTTCTGGACTATTCTTTTGGGGAACGCTGCTTGCTCTGCTAATGGTTTACCTCTGCTCTCACACAGGAAACACTCCTGGCAGGGTTTTGGGAACCATATGGGTACCAGGAGATTGCCTTGTACACATAGCAAGCACTCCAATTCATGTTGTACTATTCACTCAGCCCTTCTAAGATGATATTGCACTCCTTATATTTAATGCTTGTGGATGATTTACATGTAATTAATACACACTTGCTAAGACCAATAGGATCTTGAATATGTTCTGTAGCTGATTAAAGCCACATAATCCTGGTATCTGTATTTGTGCTTTTGATTCTATGTCACTAAACTGTTCATGCACGTTTTCTCAAACCAAGCCCTCAGACCTGTCACAGAATTCTTGAACATTTCTTAGGAGATCCATGAGTGGTCAAGGCTTAGAACATTGGTTCTGAACAGTGATTTTCATGATAGGTTGGAGATGGTCACTTGACACTATACTTAGTTTGAAAAAGTATGTTCAAAATAGTCATCGATTTTATATGCAGTGTCATTATTTCAGCAGAACAGAAAGATCATGGCCAGATCTAGATTCATGTTAGAAAATCTTGAGATATACTTGATTGAGAAATACTGGCTTCAAGTGTTCATGCCCACAACATGGAAATTGCAAGTAATACATGCCAATAGGAAAGAGCATCTTTGAGGTCAGAGCAAACCCATAATTTGTAGTGGTTATGAATCGCAGTTTGACCAAAAGAAACCTAAGATGTACATAAGTTTTCTTAATTCTGTGGTTATCAAGTCATAAGGAAGGAAAGACTCAATATGCTTCCCAATTCATTGCCTGTTTGGTTAATATATTTCAGAATTTTAAGTAAACAGTTGAGAGACTCACAGACATGGGGGCAGAGCTGCTACTGGCTCTCCCTGTGACCAGCCGCTCACGAGGCGCCTGGGAGGGATGGTGGGTTCTAGTCTTGGCCCACCACCCCAGCAGAGCCTCACAACAAGCCAGACGACCCCCCCACTCCATGAGGGCCTCCATTTTCCACATCTGGACTTCTTGCATTTGATATGCCAAATACCAGTAACAATTATAGATCTCATTCCAGAATGGATTGAGGCTCTTTATGTTCCTGGAGCAAGCAGATGCCCTTGGGCTCTACTAGCATGAGACAGGACATATGGAGATGTTACTGGGGCCCGCTCGAGTAAATTGATGATGAGCGGGAAGACAGTGATACAGTGAAGTAAACAGTTGAATCACTGAGAAGAACAGCTCCATCTATCCAGCAGAAATGCCATCACCTTTGGCAATGGGTTCCATCTCTCCAAGGGGACATCTTGCACTCAGCTCTACCATCAGTGGAATGTACAGATATGCTTCAGCCACATCACCAACCCTCTCCTCGCTCAGATACTTGATCACTAAGTAAATGCAGCCACCCAAGCGCTCTTTATGAGAAAGACCCACAAAACCATTATTGACACTGGTGAACTTTTGCAAATGACACCTCTTCAGTGTCAATGGTGGCTGAGATAGTGAGGAATTTTAGAGTCTCCTGTTAGAATTTTCACTCAAGAGCTCCTGATCGCCTTGAAGTAGTGGCCTATAGGCTGAATGAACACTCAGCTTCCCAGGCTGCAATTTGCAGTGCACACTCTTAATGGATGCGGATGGGCTGTAACATGCCCCCCCCATACATACACTTCTGGGAAGAAACCTCAACTGCAAATATTGCAGGAGGTGTAAATCCCAAAAAATACTTTAACTAATTTGTATTTAATTAATGACCCATTATCTATAAGTCATTCATAATCGACTGTCAGACACCAATTTCCTCATCAGTGTCAATTACCTATGTCACTGTCCCTGGGTTCTGTCTCATATTCTCAGCTGGCCACGTTGATAGGTACATTTTAAGTTGACTATTGAAGTTCAGATCTCATGAGTTCAGTGCTGTTGAGTCTGCAATTTGGATGCGGACCATTCCACTCTTTTACACTAAGTGTCCCTAGATCCCTGGTCCCTGATGATTCCCATCTGTCTCTTCTTTCCCTCTTGACTTCTTTCCTTCTCTTTTCTTCTTTTCCATAAGGCACCCAAACTATAACTATGTGGGTGAGGCCTGAGCAAAAACTCTATGGTTTTCACAATAGCCAGAATCTGGAAGCAACCAGAGTGCCCGAAAATCGATGACTGGATAAAAAAGCTTTGGTACATCTACACAATGGAATACTATGCAGCTATTAGGAAAAATGAAGTTATAAAATTTGCCTACAAATGGATGGACATGGAGAAGATTATGTTGAGCGAAATTAGCCAGAAGGAGAGAGACAGATACAGAATGACTGCATTTATCTGCATAACATAAATATATAGGTACATATTATGATACCAATATCCAAGGTCAAGTGAAACATATATCAGGAGGTCCTGTCAAAGGTGGAAATTATCACAAACGTGTGGGATTCAGAGGCTAGGTAAGACAGAAAATGGAACAGTGTGCTAACAATTGTTGAGGGTACTAATGCCAACCTAGAACTGAGCATTAAATAGAGGCAAAAGATACACATGACAACCCTTTAATGTATGTTCTGTAATCCATAGTCTGGAGGGGAAGGAAAAGAGAAAGAGAGAGAAATGGAAAGAAATAAAGAACCTGCCATGGAGCAGGACTGGGGGGAGGGGGAGGGAACCGGGAACGTTGGTGGTGGGAGATGGGCACTGGTGGCGGGATAGGTGCTGCAACACTGTTTGACCAAAACCCAAATATGAACTTTTTAATTGTATATCTTTGTAATTTTAAAAATAAAAAAATTAAAAAAAAACTCTATGGTTTTATCCTGAGGAAACTGGGATGACTTTTCATATAGTAAGAAATAGTTGGAGAAAAGTAAATTTATGATAAGGTGACATAAGCGTTGGTTGTCACTAATCATTGTCGTTGACAAGATAGAGGTGTCAGTTGAAGAGCTTTTTGGCAATGAGAGAGTTTTCTTCGACATAGGGTTTGGTGAATGCTTAGTAGGAGCAGTGAGTTTAGTTATTGGATGACAATTATCTTAAAATTTTGATCCAGGGCGTGGCCTTAGTGATTCAAGCACCGCTTGGTCTGAGAGACACTTTTTCCCCATCACCTCAGCACATTTGGGTCTACACAGCCATGTTGAGCAATGTCAGGTGTGGCCTTGGCCCTCGTCCCTGAACACTGATGGGGTGGAGCTATAAAAGTATTTTAGCCTAGGTAAGATGTGCATAGAGAAGTGCATAATATCAGGATCTATCTGGAGAAAATTTCTGTGTTACACAAAGTAATCACAAGGCAGTAGGTGGAAAATTTCAAAGGAAACTCTGGAGATGGTTAATGTTGAGACATGTTTGTGTACTCATGTTAATAAATCACAGAATGGGAAGGATTTAGGATGCAGAAGGAAACTAAAAGTAAAGCTCTAGGATCAAGACAGCAGAAATAGGGGGAATAAATATATTCAGAGCAGAGATGTAAATTGGGTTATCTTTTATACTATAAGTTGATAAGGTGGAACAAATGAGTACAAAGTCACTGCATGTGGTGGATAAAATTTGAGATTCTTTTATATGTTTTATTTATTTTGCTTTTGGGTAATACCCAGCAAAGCTCAGGGGTTACTCCTGGCTCTGCACTCAGGAATTACTCCCAGTGGTGTGAGGAGGACCATATAGGATGTCAGGGATAGATCCCAAGGCAAATGCCCTATCTGCCATACTATTGCTCCGGCCCCTCTTTTATATGGCGACATTTATTTTCCTATAAATTAGTAGGTCATCAATGGAGAATGAACAGTGGATTGATAATGATAGTAGGTTCTTATGATATCTAGAAGGAGTGAAATCCTATAGCATCTACTACAGAAAATAGAAACTTTTAATATGAGGGTTTGAAATTGTGATTGCAGAGGTTGTATCTTTATCTGGGATGACATTTTCTTACAAATAAGGCAGAGAGGAAGAAAGTAATAACTGAAGTTATCAAGAGCTAAGGGGTAGTGGTATAAACACATTATACAAACAGATGTTAACTTAACTAATGTGATCATAATGGAAGAAAGCGGAAGATAAGATTCAATTTATAAATTATCAGTAAATGAATGAGAAATTAACAGATTATGAAGTAGGAACAAATATCTGATGTTACTAGTAGCAAAAGTGGAAAAATGCTTGAGAGTACCAATGTCAAAACCTTCCGTTAGGTTGCATTGAAAGTGAAATATGACTCTACAGAAAAGTTGAACATGAATTCAAGGTTAAATCTGAGTAAAAGGAAGTAGTTTTGATATATATATTTGTAAAACCAAATCTGAGAATAATTGTAAAAATTGTAGAAAAATGTAATTGAAGATCAAAGTGACAGTGCAGATGGTAAGAGCTCTTGCCTTGCACACAGCCTACCAGGTTCATTCTTCTGCATCCCATAGGTCTCCTGAGGACCACCAGGATTGGTTCCTGATCCCAGAAATAGGAATACATTTTACCTATAGCCAGGTGTAGCCCAAAAAGAAACAACAAAACAAAGTAAATAAGTAGTCTATGGTTGTAAGATTTTCCTGGGAACTTTAAATCCTAAGAGATGGATGCTAAATATGATATTTTAAAATTAGTTTAGAATGGAATTCAACTGGCAATATAATACCTAAATATTAGCTAAATAATAAAAAGCAGTGTATTCGACTTACTAAATGGATATGATGATATGATAATTACTGGTATCCCCTTGGTTTGGCAAATAGTATTTCTCAGAAAACTTCCTAAGATTATAAAAATTAGATCAGTAGTAAAATTCTTAGTATATTATAAAATGGGATTCTTTCTGTCACTGTATTAGCTAGGAAGCAGAAATCTATGGAAGGGACAGATGCCATGATTGAATTAAATGAATAAAATTACAGACTTTAATTTTTTAGATACATACTTTATTTTAGCCCTTATATATTTTTATTTGAAATTTCAGATTATTCACCTGTGTTTGAAAATAAAATAAAATTTGAAATAAAATAAGATTGTACTTTGTCAAATGCCTAAAATATAGAAAAAGTAAATAATTAGTAATTACTAGAACTACTTTATTGATTCTGATGCAAATTGAGGTACAGAAATAAATATATAAATGCCAACACTGAAATGCTTAATCTTATTCTTTAGTTATTAGGGTTTTTTTTTTTTTGCTCTTTATTTTTGTTAGTTGATTTTGTTTGTCTTTAGGCCACAGTTGCCTGTTTTCAGTGTTAGATTGTGCTTCTGCGTTCAGGGAACACTCCTGGAGGAGGTTAGGGAACTATATGGGGACTGGGAATAGAACACAGGTCATAGCATACAAGGAAAGTACCAGCTTTAATCTCTCTTCAGGCCCTGTTTTAATTTTATATTTTATTTCCATCATATTAGCATATTGGTATCTACTTTCAAAATAAATTCTGTAGCTTCTCAAAACCTAATCACTATAATAAACTAGGGCCAGTTTTAATAAATTGCTGCTTTGTTTCTACTCTTCAATACTAAGAAAATATTTCTAATTATATATTGATGTTTATGGAACTGTAGAATCCTTATCTCTATCATAAATTTTCATTGAACCATGAATTCTCAGTAAAATTGGGAAAATGGAGTCTCATGGGTAAAATTAAAGTGAAACTCTTGGACAAATAAAATACTCATTGATCTATTATAGTGAGGAGGTGAAATTTGCTCCATTGTGTCACAGAGAGAGGCAAGGGAGAATTAATGAGCAAAAATTTCCAATATAAGGCAAAGAAAGGTACCATTGTACATTACAAAGGAAACCTCTACATATTTTATCTCCTGAGGATTTTAAGGCATTGGTCTTTGAAGTGAATTTAAACCAGACAAAAATGAAAAGGAAGGCAAGCATGAAAGGAATGTTCATTGTGTTGGTGTTGCGATTTTTGACAGTTTACAGGACTAAGTTGGACAAAGAAAATCAAATTACTGATGTCAATACATCATGTGTTTTGAGGAACAATTATTTATGTAAAACACAATCTGAACAAATATAAACTGTTATGAGATTAATTATGGAAGATCGGTGAAATTTTCATATGAAAAATCAAACTATGATTAATCTCCCATATGGAATGGAGACAAATCCAAGTTCTATTTGATAGAGGAAATATTAATTGGTCAACAGTGTATACCCCCCAACTCTAGTAATATAGAAAAGTGGTCTATTTCTAGTGCACATGCATTATCAGTTAGAATTTGGGTAAAACTCTAGACTGTTTCCATGATATATAAAACCTCAGTGGGAAGACTTTAAGGTAGAAATTGAATTGATGGCTGAAGATTCAAGCAAGGAGTAATATAACATGATTATAAATAGGAAGCTTGAACTAGCCTATTTTAGTACTTCAACGTCCTTGTGTGGCCTCTCCACCAGCAGCCTGGTTACCTGAGTTCTTCACCTTAACTCCAGGTGAAAGTGAATCACCTTGGGTCACCCTGCCACAGTCATCATAAAACACAACTCAAGCTAGAGTCTCATGATAGACCAAGTGCAATGGAAAGTAACATGGACTCATTCTCTGTAGTGACATGGACACCTCTTTCTTAACATAGGGACAGATTATGAAATTATGTTCAACTAAATAGGTGGACAGGTTCTTTGAGAACTGCTGATAATCTATTCATGGAATCTGTTCCTTATCACAGAATCATTCTTGACTTAATGTACTTTGTTCTCTGCTATAATTCTAATAACTTATTCATACCTAATTAAAGTTTACAGTAAAATTATACAAGACAAAGTCTTTTTTTTTTATACTCTCTGTGAAACAGATGTTGCTAATTTTAGTGCCTTTTTAATTGTCTGATAATGCATAAAATCTTGTATATAACTATTTTGAAGAATATTCATATGCTAAACGTTTGTTTTCAAAATGAGTGTTTCCCCATCTAAACATTTCACAAAGTAACACAAATTTTCTGTACTATATTAAATAATTTGTGAAAGTATTGTCAGAAATAAATCATAAAATTAAAAGATAAATTGACTTTCTAGTGCACAACATGTAATTAAAGGCCAAATACAAATTTTAGAATATCTATTGATATTGGTACTTTATCAATGAAATTTATTCATAGTAGGAATTGTGAAAATTATTATGAAGGTGGGAGGATTTAGTAGTAAAAGATTAGGACTCTGGACTTCTAATTTTTATTTTAGTTTAAAGAATGTTTATTACACATATTTATGTTACATATGCTTTAAAGTTAAAGTTAAATTACAGGAAATCTTCATATTTTATGTAACTTTAGTCATACATTTTCCATTTTTTTAATAAAATTATATTAGAAACATTTTTAATTTACTATATAAATTTTCGTTATCTGATAAAATAGTTTTTCATATCTAGATCATAATACTGCATGATATAATTACTTAATGTACAATTAATGCATTTCTTTAAATAAATTTAGGCTTCTATATTTATAAATCATTGTTGAGCTTTGTGTTAATTAAAACCAGAAGCTTTTGACTTTCATTTTGAAGGACAACTGAATAATCTTATTATCACTTGAAGTTTTAAATCAATGTTTTTTAACAGATTGATAATTGAACAGGTGTGCAAAATAAAATTTGTGTTTATTTACTTAGTACTCAAATAAATGTTATGAATTAATACATATCTCTCCCCCTTTTTGGAGCGTGCTGTATGGAGCTTTGGAACACTCCCTAGGATTAATGATTCTTGGTCAGCCATGCATTGGTTCCTTGCTTTGGGAGAATGACGCGCAACAGACCCTGAGGAACTAGGAGCGACAGGCCCAGTCTACAATGTTTGGGGTCGTGGTTCTCCAGACCTATAGCCAGCACTGGGCAGAGACCAAGAGAGTGGAGTGCATAGAAAATACTCGTGGTTCTTCCATTTAACCAATTGAATTTCCTACCTTTATTCTTTGTTTGTTTTGGTTTATGTCCTAAAAAAGAAGTTCTACTTTTAAAGGGAAATTGTATAGTAAAGTAATTGACATGCAAGAAGCCTGTCTAGAAAAACATCTGCCAGCCCCAGCCTTTTAACAATTTTTTAGGCAATGACTTTTCTTTTTTTGCTAAAATTGAGGAGCAAGACTCATATTTTTGTCTGGATTTATGTTGCTATTACTTCTGGGCCATACTCAAGGACTTTTAGCGATCAATCATGGCTCTGGGTTCAGGGATTGCCCCCACCAGTTCTGGGGAGCTAGAAGAAAATGTGGTTCCAAGGTATTGCACCTGTATTTATCATGTGCAAGGCACATGGATCTGACATGGATCACTTTTTTTATAACTAAGCAAAGAATGTTATCATTTCTTAATTATCAATGATATTTGACTTGCAGTGATATTTGACTTCCTCTGGAAAGAAAAGGTTTGATCATTCAATAATAGTCTTCAAAACTATGTAGGAAATATTTACTTGTTTACTTGTATTAACTTATATAAATAATGCTTTAGGAGTCATAATAGAAAAACTATATGATATGCTATTTTTTCCTCAAAATCCTATTGATACATCCTTTGATATGAGAACAGGTGGTACTTAAAATACTCCCATTACAGGCTTAATTTTATACTGTAGGAGTTGAAATACAGAGTACATAAAATATAAAATATCTTAATCAAAGATTCACTTGACGATAAATGGTAAACATAGCATCCCCTACTTTAAAAAGATGTTCCATGAGGCCGGAGCAATAGCCCAGTGGTAGGGCGTTTGCCTTGCACGCGGCCGGCCTGTGCCAGTTGGGGTTCGATCCCCGGCACCCCATATGGTCCCCTGAACACTGCCAGGAGTAATTCCTGAGTGTAGAGCCAGGAGTAACCCTCTGATCACCGCTGAGTGTGACCCAAAAATAAAAATTAAATAAATAAATAAAATGACACTGTATGACCAAAACCCAAATATGAACTTTTTAATTGTATATCTTTGTAATTGTAAAAAAAAAAATTAAAAAAAAAATAAAAAAATTAAAAAAAAACGGAAAGAAATAAAGAACCTGCCATGGAGCTGGGCTGGGGGGGGGGGGGGGGAGGGAACTGGGGACGTTGGTGGTGGGAGATGGGCACCGGTGGCGGGATGGGTGCTGGAACACTGTATGACCAAAACCCAAATGTGAACTTTTTAATTGTATATCTTTGTAATTGTAAAAATAAAAAATTAAAAAAAATAAAAAAATTAAAATGAGGTTAAAAAAAAAGATGTTCCAAATATATTCTATACCTTCCTGAAGGTCACTGGTCACATTTGATTAATTTATCTATGACCATAGCTGTACCTTCATAAAGAATGAACATTGTACCTTAAGGAAAATGTATTAAACATGTAAACACATACAGAATATGTCCTGGCTTTTGACATTACAATAAAATAATAATAAAATAAAAAGTGAGAGAAAAACAAAACCATTATAATAATTTGATCTTTCCGTATTTTCTGAAGAGGGAGAGAGATGCAGAGACAGAGAAAAAGAGAGAGAGAGAGAGAAAGAGAGGAAAGGGGGTACCTGTTGTTGAGGCAATCTGGGGGTGGGCAGGAGGGGTGGTGGGTACATTGGTGGTGGGAATGGGGCACTGGTGCAGGGATGGGTGCTGGAATACTATTTTACCAAGAACCATTTATGAACACCTTAGTAACTGTATGTCTATAATAAAAAAAATTTTAAATTGAATATAGGTCATGAATTAAGACAAACTAGGAGCAATGTTGAGTATAAAAACAAACATTCATTAAGCTTTGAGCTGGTAGATTTCTATTTTTTTCTTTTCTTTTTCTTTTTTTCTTTTTCTTTTTTGGGTCACACCCGGCATTGCTCAGGAGTTTCTCCTGGCTCTGCACTCAGGAATTAGTCCTCGGGGTGCTCAGGGGACCATATGGGATGCTGGGGATCGAACCCCGGCCAGCACAGGCCAGCTGTGTGCAAGACAGACGCCCTACCTGCTGGACTATCGCTCTGGCCCCTGAGCTGGTAGATTTTTAAAAAGGCTCTACCTTTATGGAAGATTCTAAAGCTGATGAAAAGTACTACCCAGTGTTCTTGGGAGACCGTATGCAGTGCCAGGGATTGAGCCAGAGTCTGTGTGAGCAATGCAAGCTCTTTTCTCTCTATACATCTTGCCAGTCCATCTTTTAAGCATTTCTACCTTGCTCACAGCAGATTCTGGCTCAATACCTGTTACTTTATGGACCAAAAGATATGCCAGGAATGATCCCTGAGCACAGAGCCAGGAGAAAGCCCTAAGTAGCACTGAGTATGGTTCAAAAACAAACACTGTCACTGTATCACTGTCTTCCCGTTCATCATCGATTGGCCCGGCAGGCACCAGTACATCTCCATATGTCCTGTCTCATGCTAGTAGAGCCCAAGGGCACCTGCTTGCTCCAGGAACAATAAGTGCCTCAAACCATTCCATAAGGTCATGAGAATGAGGTCTAAAATTGTTACTGGTATTTGGCATATCAAAAATGATATGGGTAGCTTGCCAGGCTCTGCCAGTGCAGGTAGCATACTCTTGTAGTCATCTCTAAATCCAGCATTTATTGATGAACCACGTGGCCGCGTGCAGGTGGTCTGCTGGGTGGAGTTCTGACAAGGTGGAAGTCCAGATGTGGAAATTGGGAGGCCCTCATGGAGTGGGGTGTCGTCTGGCTTGAAAAAAAAAAACAACCAAACAGAAAAAAATAGAAATAAAAGAGAATCAAAAATGTTTGAAAAAGACTTAATAATTAAGCTATTAGAATGAGGTGATATATATGTGAATAAGGAAAATTATAAGGTTAGCACTCGACATTACAAAAGAAAGACAAAATACAAATCCCATTATTTTGGTTAATCATTATATATATGGCTAAAAGTCTGTATAGGCAAGCAGTAATGGCTGAATATAAAACTAAGAAATAGGTTGAAGTTAGTAAAATGTTAACAAGTCATTTAAAATAATTAGTTCAGTGACATATAATTTGGTTTTTGAATGGGTAAACTTTTTTATATTTGCTATTCTACACGGTGTGAAGAAGAATTTTATTGTTGTTTTGATTTGCATTTCTTTAATGCTAAGTGATTTTTAATGTTAAGTGAGTTGTTCTATGCTGTAGATCATATCTCTTCCTTGAGAAACTACCTACTCAGTTATTTTGACCATTTATTTTTTATTGTGATGTTTGAAAACTTTGTCTCAAAGATTACACAATCTAGTGCATGAATATATTACTCATGTGTAAAAATCACCTTGCAGCTATTATAAGATTTGGGTTTTCATATTCTAAGGAACAAAGTATCCTCTCATTTTTTCATTCTTTCATGGTCTCAAGAATCTAGGAAATTCTGGTAGGTTAACCTGTTAACTTGCATTAGAATAAAATCTCAGTTCTTTCGTAGTTCCGACACAATACAATTTCACCACTTGTTGCTTCTATATATATATCAATATACTTGACAGTAGGGTATGTTATCACATTTCCAAATATTTCAACTTATAGATTTTATCTCAGCTTATAAGTTGTACTTTTAGAAGGTCTTAATACTAATTTTCAAATATTTTGGACCCAAAACACTAACAGACTTTTGAACTTTTAATATTTAGTTTAAATTGTTATGTTTACCTAACATGTAACAGGTTTTAATTAAAATGATTGTGGGAAACTTTCATTTTTTTTAAAGATATGAGGTTAACTTGACTAATTTACCCTTTTAGTCAAGTGTACAGCACTGTCTTATCCATAAACATTTTCAGTACAGTTGAAGTGTATCAACAATGAAGATTTCAAAGTTTCACCTAGAACTTGTTTTAAAAGATTATTTATTAAATTATTTGGAGTGAGGGTGGTGGTCTGGCTTGTTGTGAGGCTCTGCCGAGGTGGTGGGCCAGGGCTAGAACCCGCCATGAGGAGTGGTCTCCCACTCCTCAGACCACCACCCTCACTCCACGGGCGCCGCCATTTTCCACATGTGGACTTCCCTCTCGTCACAACTCCACCCAGCAGACCAGCCCATCACGGCCCGGATCATCGACACCCACCCTGCAGCAGCTTTTTCCTCAATCCGGCCCAGGTATGCTGGTCCAGAGTCTCTCAGACATGGGGCAGAGCTGTTCCTTGCTCTCCCTGTGCACAGCCGTTCATGAGGCAGTCAGGAGGCATGGCGGGTTCTAGCCCTGGCCCACCACCTCGGCAGAGCCTCACAACAAGCCAGACCACCACCCTCACTCCACGGGCGCCGCCATTTTCCACATGTGGACTTCCCTCTCGTCAGAACTCCACCCAGCAGACCAGCCCATCACAGCCCGGCTCGCCCGGCCGCTGTGCTTTATTTGGAGGTGTTTAAAAGAGTTTTCCTCCCGCTCGGCAAGCCTGGCAAGCTTCTTGTGTTGTATTTGATATGCCAAATTCCAGTAACAATTACATTAGGTCATTCCCATGACCTAATATAATGGTTTGAGGCTCTTTATGTTCCTGTAGCAAGCCGATGCCCCTGGCTCTACTGGCATGAGACAGGACATATGGAGGTATTACTGGTGCCCGCTCTAGCAAATAGATGATCAATGGGAAGATCGTGATCGTGATTAAATTATTTAAAGGGATAATGTGACCAATACTAGGATAGATGTTCATATCTTTCTTTTCCTTTTTATCATAGAAAATGTTTTCTTAAGGCAGGAACTGAATTAGAAGTAAATGCCTGAATTCAAACCATAATCCCAGAATAGTAGGAGGTTTGAATACTTAGTTTGAATAATCAGACATCCTACATTGCTGACATAGATTTAAGAGTTAGCTCTGGGAAAAATGACAAACCAAAACAAGAACACTAAGACAGTCATCCAGGAATGTATGTGGGAGACAAACACATCAATAGAATGAATCCTTTTCAAGTCAATGACAAGCATTGAATTCTGATCTTTCATAGAATTACTAATAATAAGGTTGATATTGGAGCCTTTATTTAGATCTTTGATAGATGCATTATATATTATAATAGACTTATTAAACACAGCTTAGCATTGAGAAGCTCTTGGCCTGGAGTTGCTATTCAGATTACCCAGGCAACATCAAGTGAGTCAATTTAAAAATGAATCTATAATTATCTTTAAAATAATACACATAATATACCTTAAAAAATAGAGTTCCACATCAAAGAGCAGAAGAGTTTAAAATTATTATATTCCTCCTGTTGCAATAAATCATACCATATATATTTTTATCTCTAACTACTTTCAGGAAAGCTGCTGAAAATTGACATAAATTTAGTGACATAGAAACAATACCAGTTTATTAACTCATGATACTTAACAGTTGGGTTCTCTGCATAGTGTCACAGACTGAAATCAAGATGTCAGTCAAGTTCAGATCTTATCTTGAAGTTATGGAGAGAAATCAACTTCTAAGTTTCTTTTAGTTCTTGTCAGAATTGCTGGAATTTTTTTCATACTTGAATCTCTAATTTTCGTACTACAAACTAGAGAACTCTTACATCATGAAGGACTCATGAGATTATAGTGGATCCATGTTGATAATCTACTTTTTGAATAATCCAAAATTATTAAAATGTAATTGCTTGTGAAAATTATTTTTACCACATAATATAGCATAAATATGGGAATTGTGCTGAATTCATAGATTCTAGTCCCATCAAGAACTACAAATTATACATCATCCTTTGGTGTCAGTGTAAGACTTCTGCCTACTGTTTGTATAAGATGTTGGCAAGGAAATTATAAGGAGAACAAACTCAGTGCCCACATTTACATTTCTGTAGTTCAGAAGAAGGAACTTAAAATCTCGGCTTTATTGGGAAAAATGGTACTCCTTGCCATCTAATCAGAACAGCCAGGTCAATATTCATGTCTTAGAAAAATATGAGGCTGTGCTGGGGTGGCAGGCCAGGGCTAGAACCCACCATGCCTCCCAGGCGCCTCATAAGCGGCTGGGTACAAGAAGCACAAGTAGCAGCTCTGCCCCATTTCTGAGAGTCTCTGGTTCAGCATACCTGGGCCGGATTGAAAAAAAAAACAAGATTTAACTGTTATGTGGCATAACAAACACACCATGGGTAGCTTGCCAGGCTCTGCCATGGCTCTAGGTTCATCCCAGGGGGCCCAGTCTTTCTCTATGTCAGACCATCAACCATCCAGGGCCCATGGGGCAGAGCCCTGGGTGTAGACAATCCTGTCTTCTGTCTGCCACCTGCCGACGTGCTAGGCACCACAGCCACACCTGCAACACTCCAGGAGGCAGGAAATCATTAAATAAACTAAATAAATCCTTGAAATCATTTTAAGTGAGAATTAAACTAAACTTAAAACAAAAGTCAAAAATGAGTTTTATAATACATCATATAAATAAGAGAAAAAACATAAGCTTATTAATAGAAGTAGAGAAAGCATTTGACAAGATACAAAACCATTCTTGATAAAAAACTCCATAAAATGGGAATTGAAGGAACCTTCATCATATAATCAAGGCCATCTATCAAAAGCCCACCGTGAGCATTATTCTCAGTGGAGAAAATCTGGAAAGCCTTCCACCTAAGATTGGGCCAAGACAAGTTTGCCCACTATCACCATTTCTATTCAATATAGTACTGGAAGTACTTGCCTTAGCAATCAGAGAAGAAAAGGACATTTAAGGCTTCCAGATATGCAAGGAAGAAGTCAAGCTATCATTATTTGCAGATAAAATGATATTATAACTAGGGAACCCTAATCTCTCTATCGAAAAGCTCCTAGAAATAATAGATACCTATAGTAGGGTGAGGGTACAAAATCAATACCAAAAAAGTTAGTGGCTTTCCTATATACAAATAACAAAAGATAAGCTACCCACATTTTATTTGATATGCCAAATACCAGTAACAATTATAGACCTCATTCCAGAATGGATTGAGGCTCTTTATGTTCCTGGAGCAAGCAGATGCCCTTGGGTTCTACTTGCATGAGACAGGACATATGGAGATGTTACTGGTGCCCGCTCGAGCAAATCGATGATGAACGGGAAGACAGTGACAGTGATTATCAATTATCTTTTGTTAACAATCAACAAAAGATATTCTTAATGGATATTAAGAAAATGCTCACATTCACAATTGTGCCGCAGAAAATCAAATGCTTAGGAATCAGCTTAACGAAGAGTATAAAGGACCTGTACAAAGGTTAGGCAACACGAAGAAAGGAACAGTGTACTAATAATTATTGTAAATTATAATACTAGCCTAGAACTGTGCATTGAAAGTAGACTAAAGGATATACATGACAACCTCTAACTGTATGTATTGCAAGCCACAAAATGTAAAAAGAAGGAAGATGGAAGAGAGAGAGAGTGAGAGAGAGAGAGAGGTAAAAATTGCTTGCCATTGACACAGGCTGGAAGAAGGGGAAAATCATGGGGCATTGGTGGAGGGAAATGGGCACTGGTGGAGGGATGGGTGCTGGAACACTGTATGACTGAAACCCTAATATGAACACTTTTGTAACTGTATATCTCTGGTGGTATAATAAAAAACTTAAAAAAAACAAAATAACTTTTAAATTGGGAATCCTGATAATAGAGTTATATGTATGTGTTAAATTTAGTTGTCCTCAAGATGATAAGGCATGGGCTAAGGAAATGAATCATGAATTAACTTAGTAGCTCTGTGAAGTATTTAATAGTCATTATATAGGGAAAAATCCCACAAAACTTGAGCTTTCTTTGATTCACAAAATAACTACAACATTTGGTTTGTAGGAGTGAACAGCTTAAAGTTAAATATTCTTAAAACAGCTAAAATTAGAAATACTAGTCTCATATTTCTTAGTAAAATTGATGGATTGAGTCTATTTGTATGTGTTGCTTTATGCAAATCCTAGATAGCTATCTACTGAAAGATCAGTGATAATCTGTTTTAATACCTAAAGTTGTTGATATAATGTTGGACACTTCCTGTTGGATATTTAACTTTTCTGTGCCATAGAAGAGTATAACATATATCCAGGGAGTTGTTGAATGGGCAACTTGAGAGGAATGTAAGAATACCAGGCAGATACAGAAGACAAGGCATTCTAAGCAAGAAGGCAGTAATTTATGCTAAAAAACTGTGTCTTAGTTGTGCATCTGTTGCAGGGTCTATACTGTTTAAATGATCACTAGGATGCTAATAAATTACAAATTGATTAACTTTAGGTTATCAGTGTTTATTCCATGGCTGAGTAAAACAGCATCTTTGTTCAGTAATAGTACTGCAAAAAACTCCTTTTATAAGATTCATCTAAATGATAAAAGTGGTATTAAGAAAATAAACATCATTAAAATATTTTTTATGTAAACTAACAGTAGCTTAGCATTATTTTGAGTCATTGGCTTGATAGTTATGTTACTTAAAAGAAGAAAAATAGAATAAACTCATTTTTGGTGATATAAAAGAAGACAAGAATAATTTTATTTATAAAACTATACAATTTATAAATTATAAATTAATTTTATTTATGAAAATATTAAAGCCACTCATCATAGGTGTTTTACTTGTAGCAGTATGAACACATCTAAAATTTATAAAATTTCTCCAAGCTGTTAATTTGTAGATATGTGATAAAATTACCTAATTAAAGCCTCAAAAGATGTTAGAAAGATAACAGAAATCTAGTAATATTGACCCTAATAATAATTAAGGAATATTAAAAGTAGCGTATTTGGTGATGGAGCAGACACTAAAGATGCTGAGTATGATTGACCCAGATGAAAGAAATAGTAGAAAGAAAGCGATTGAAGACCCAGAAGATGGTAAATGACTGATAAAGGAAAGCAAAAGAGGATTTAGAATTGGGTAACACTGAGATGTCATGCGTAGATTGGCAGTAAGCAGAACTTAGCCTCCAAACAGCACTAACATCTCCATAGATAGCAAGTTGTGGGTCATGGCATCCAGAGCAGCCAGGCTTCCAATACAACTGCTTCAATTTTTCCAAGAGAATAAGCAAAGAGGGTGATAATTATGAGATGTAAAAATGTAGTTGCAGATTTGCACAATCCCTGTAGGATCAGAGAGATTTCAGACAACCTGGAAAAATTTCATGTTTTCAAAATTATTTGCTAATTAAAATTAGATTCTGGAGGGGCCAGAGCAATAGCACAGCCGGTAGGGCGTTTGCCTTGCACACAGTCAACCCAGGTTCAATTCCCAGCATCCCATATGGTCCCATGAGCACAGCCAAGAGTAATTCCTGAGCAAAGAGCCAGGAGTAACCCCTAAGCAATGCCGGGTGTGACTCAAAAAGCAAAAAACAAAAAAAAAATTGGATTCTGGATGTGAACGTATACATGTGTCCATTTGGTAGGTGATTATCAAAATAATAATGAAATTTGAAGGCACAAATAGAGATCAAGTTGAGCCTTCTGTCTCTGTTTCCAACTTTAAAAAAAAGGAAATAGCTTTCTAAGATAACCCAAATTAGGGAAATTAATGAAAAACTGAGTTTGGAATTATCAATGTGCAAATTTGTACACAGTAGAGGAGGAAAGAATGTATACTAAATATTTTCTGGAAGGGGGATGTGAATGATTAATCTGTACAGTTGTTTCGGTCACAATATTTGTATTCAAGATTTAACTGTAGATATCAATATAAACAATTGGATGTAAGAAGTGAAAAATGAAAGTTGCTTATTCAATAGTGATTTATTGAGCTTGTCTACATACCAAATGTACTACCAGCTGCTATAGATAAATGTTAATGATAAGGATCAATGTTTGTTCTGCCTTCGATCAGTCTACTGGAGTGACGGATCTTCAGGTTTAGGAAGTAATGTAGATTCATCTACAGCAATTTTTTAAAAGTAGCACCAAAGTCACATTTTATAACATGAACAACTAAGATAGTACACAAATTACATTACAAAACAGATAAGCCAGGTAAACATTTTTATGTTGAAAAATTCAGTGTTAAATTAAAAAAAAAGAAAAAGTATAAAAGTTTGTTGGAAGACACCAAAGGACCATGTAGGCAGAGTTATTCTGTAGAGAGACCGTGTAGGCAGAGATTCATTCAAGAGCTGTTGGAACAGAGGATTGAGGAATGAGTTGATGCAGGAAGAAAATAGCCATTAATAAGAGAATAGAGATAAAAAGATTGGATTCTGAGAAAAACAATGGAAAAATTCTTTAAAATAACTAGTGTGTTCCAATAAGTAAGAGATCTAGACAAGAAAGATGCAAGGTGTTTATAATGTTCACAGGTCCAGGTTTTGTAGGTAGGTTATTATGTATGTCTGGTTGGGTGAATATATGAATGTTACAAGCTCTGTACTATCAATGAACACCAAAATCACCTCCCTAATGACTATGAACAATATTATGTATCAGTTTTTTAAGAGAAAAGGAGGTTAATATACACTTACTTGAGAAATGTATAGTAAGTGTAAGTTACTTAGAGTAAGAGTAAATTACTTACTGTAAATTCTGTAAATTTACAGAAATTTAAATGCAAGTAAATCAAAGTGAATAAACTACAGAACACTTTTTTCTTTTTTTCATACTAAATCCAGTTATTGTGATTACAAATATTCTGTGGGTCTTGCCAAAAGTAAAATCATATACTTTTGAAAGTTATAATGTATTCTTATATAGACAAGTAATTCCACTTATTATTACATTTATATTTTAGGATGATATAAATGTAAAGGTATTTTATACTTTTGGTTTTGGACTACAATTGGGAGCACTCAGGTCTTACTCATAACTTTGTGCTAAGGGATCACCACTGGTGAGCTCAGAGGATATTAGGGAGTATCAGTGTTTGAATCCAGGTAAGCTGCATACAAGGCAATCTACCAACCTGCTGAACTATCTCTGGCCCCAATTGTAAAGATATTTTGAATTTAAAAAAATGACCTCTCATTTCCAGAAAAAAGAATACTAACTTTTGGTTTGGGTAAATGAACATATGTTTAAAAGTGCCATTACATTTTCAACATAATTAGCCATCTAACTATGCATCCAAATAATGCTAATGGATTCCTTGTACAATTAACTATGATTTATCTAAGAGCATTGCAGTCGAATTATTTTCCATCAGCTTTTACATAATTATTCTTTTCTATCAATTTTCTAATTATTTGTGGGCAAATATTATTTTTAGTAAATTAAAATCTGTTTCCACGATGTAGCAGATATTGAACAGCAATTAAAATGGGTGGCTGCAAAATTGCAACTTAATTATTTTCTAAAGGGAAATGCTATTTGAAAAGTTAGACAAATAATTTCCTTTAGTTTTGTTGCAATGAAATGAAAAGATTATTTAATTAGAATTAAACATTTTTAAATGTTTCAAGATTTTAATGAGTCTATATTAATTAAATAACAGATTTAAATGAGTTCACCATTTGCAATGTGGTACTAGCGTTTGCATTTCTGCTAACTATTTTTATGCATAAATCATTGGAATATCACATCCTTTATTATTGCACCTAACTCTCCCCACCAGTGTCCAAAGTGTGCCTAATACCTATACAACCCTCTGATGTAAGCTCAGTTTAGACTATAGAAGCTTAGTTCCATAGTCAAATTCTCCAATTCTAGTGGCTTAGAACAAACTGTTTTTCTCTTACTATGTTTCTTTATACCACACATATGAGTATCACTTGTATCACTTATCTTCATATTGTTCTTCAATTTGCTCCAGCGGGCACCAGTAACATCTCCATATGTCCTGTCGTGTGCTAGTGTAGCCCAAGGGCATCAGCTCACTCCAGGAACTCGAAGAGCCTCAAACCATTTATTCAGGTCATGGGAATGAGGTCTATAATTGTTACTGGTATTTGGCATATCAAATATGACATGGGTAGCTTGCCACGCTCTGCCATGTGGGTGGAATATTCACACATATGAGTGAGACCTTAAAAACATTTTTGTGCAAGTGTTAGCCCCGATACAAGTAGATGGATAAAACTAAACTTCTGAAATTGCACAAAATGATAATTTGGTAAGTTGTTAATTTTTCTTCTTCCAGAACTTTATGCCCTCCTCTTTTTATATGTAAACGTAGGTTAAAAATAATTGTAGAAATAAGTATATACTAATAAATTTTAAACATTCTATTTAGTAATAATATGAAGAGAACTATTTTTCAAAAGGTAGAAATTTAAATAGTCCTATAGAAGTACCAAAGTGAGTTTTATCTTGAATATTGACTTTATATTAGAAATTATTATGGATAATGCTTAGAGTATGTATTAATAAGTAAAATATTGTGGCAATATCACTGTATCACTGTCTTCCCGTTCATCATCGATTTGCTCAAGCAGGTCCCAGTAACATCTCCATTTGTCCTGTCTCATGCTAGTAGAGCCCAAGGCATCTGCTTGCTCCAGGAACATAAAGAGCCTCAAACCATTCCATTAGGTCATGGGAATGAGGTATATAATTATTACTGGTATTTGGCATTTCAAATACGACATGGGTAGCTTGCCAGGCTCTGCCATGTGGGTGACATTCTCTTGTAATCACCTCTGATCTCCAGCATTTATTGATGAACTGCGCGGCCACAGCGGCCACGCAAGCCAGGCTGTGATCAGCTCTTCTGCTGGGTGGAGCTCTGACAAGAGGGAAGTCCGGATGTGGAAAATGACAATACTCATGGATTGGGGGGGTCACTGGCTTCTTGTGAGGCTCTGCTGGGGTGGTGGGCCAGGGTTAGAACCTGCCGTCCCTCCCAGGTGCCTCGTGAGCGGCTGAGCACAGGGAGTTCTAGTAGCAGCTCTGCCCCATGTCTGTGAGTCTCTGGATCAGCATACCTGGGCCGGACTTGAAAAAAGACTGCTGCAGGGTGGGTCTCGATGATCTGGGCTGTGGTAGGCTCTTCTGCTGGTGGAGTTCTGACAAGAGGGAAGTCCAGATGTGGAAAATGGCGGCTTTCATGGAGTGGGGGATCGCCTGGCTTCTTGTGAGGCTCTGCTGGGGTGGTGGGCCAGGGCTAGAACCCGCCGTCCCTCCCGGGTGCCTTGTGAGCGGCTGTGGCAACATATGTATTCATAAAAAAATAACCTGAAAATACATAGCAATTTAATATATGAAAACATTAATTCATCATTGAAAAGGTATAATCATTTAGTGATCTGGGAATAGACAGACCATCATAAATCTACAACCACAAGCACAATAAGTGAATACCATGCTCAGTAGAAAGTACTGAGAAATTTGCCTTGATTTTAAAGATAATCTGAATCCTAGAATTTGAATTTCCTAAGCTGTTGCTGGTCTGGGAAGCTCTGTGTCATTCCTTCAAATATGAGTGAAACTCTAGCTAGTTACCTGTTCACTTCAGGCTTGGTGACCTATTAATTTCATTGGATCTTTGTTTGCTTTCTATAACCACCATACTCTTCTGTCTGTAGACTCAGTTGATAAATTTTCTGTGAATCTTCTATCTCCTGGACTTTCCTTTGTTTATAAGTTCCTGATTTTAACTTTGCTGCCTTCAATTTTATGTCTCTGTCATTGACTTTTTTTCATTTTTATTATAATGTTCTTGTAGTTTTTCCATATGGGCCTATTGTTTGCTGGAACTCCTCAGGATTCTTGGAATCTTGGATCAAGTTCTTAACTATCTTAACTAGCAAATTTTCATGGAAATTGCTTTTTGGTTCTCAGGGTCTTTGATGATATTGTTTCCCTTGAACTCATCCAATAACTTTCTGGTGTGCTCTTCATTTCCTTTCAGAATTTTCCCCATCTTTTCTTGTTCTCTCTATGTTTCTGCAGCATTTTTGGAGAAACTTGTTATTTTCCCAGCTGCTGTTATTTTGCTCAGAATTTTTATTGCATTATATACATATGCATATATAAATAACTATATATATATGTATATACACATATAGTATATCCATGAAATGTATTTGATAAAATATAAAACATAATAGTATGTATATTATACATAATTGGCATATTATCAATTATCAATATATCAAAAATATAAATATATAATATATATAATGCCGAGAAATTTAAGAATTGGGAAAGGTGGAGGGACAAGCAGAGTGTCTGAGATGTGATCTTGGGCGTCCTGATATCTAAACAACAGATATTCTATTAATCTGGATTTTATTCATTTTTCTAGTTAAGGAGATGATAGCATATATGTATGTTTTATATTTTGTTGTACGATATGTCAGTTTTATTACAGAAAAACTGTGATTAACTTTGGGATAATTTCCCAAATATAGTATAATATAGTGACTTCATGTTGATTCAATACTTACCTTGGTACATATTATTTTAAAATAATTTAGATGAGAGATACCATATGATGAAAGTGCTAAACAAATCATGCACAGTATATGAGATAAATAAATGGTGTTCAAATCATTTCATCTCTATTTGATTCATATTTTAGTATTTGAATCCAAAATAAACCTTCGGATACCCTGGCTCTGAACTCTGGAATTTCTCCTGGCAATCTTTGGGATACAGGGGATGCAAGGGTTATCACCCAGTGATGCTCAGGAATTACTCCTCATGGTGCTTGGGTTGCATTATGGGATGCCAGGTATAGAACCCAGATTGGGCTGCTTTGTATAAAGCAAATACCCTACCCCACTGTACCATCACTCCATCCCCAAGAGAATAATTTTTATTCCAAATTTCTTTAAAAATTGTTTTTTAATATATTTTATTATACCTCCGTGAGATAAATAATTACAAAAATGTTCATTTTTGGGTTTCGCCATACAATGTTCCAGCACTCAACCCTCTATCAGTGCCCATTTCCCACCATCAATGTCCCCAATTCCCTCTACCCTCCCTAGCCTGCCTCTATGGCAGGTACTTCATCTTTTTCTCTCTTTCTCTCTTCCTTCTCTTACATATTGTGGATTGTAATACATATACTTAGAGGTTATCATGTGTATCTTTTTGCCTGTATTTAATGCTAAGTCCTATGTGGTAACAGCACTTTCGACAATTATTGGCACACTGTTCCCTTATTTTTCTTACCTAACCTCTGCTCCCACACATGTGTGGTCATTTCCACCTTTGACAAGACCTCCTGATGCATGTTTCTCCTGACTTTGGATGTTGGTATCATAATATGTATATTATAAATTGTTTTTAAGTGGATAATTTGGGAGAGTGAACTTTATCAGAACTCCACATCTCTCTGCTATAAACTTGAGAACACTACTAGTTTATTAGGTGAAAGAAACATTTTTGGGACCTTGTCAATTAACTGTACTTCCAGTAAGGCTCATGCTATGGAGTTATGCAAAAACAGCACTGGAGGTCAGTCACTGATGAATCAAGAGTGGAAAGTCAGATCATGTGTTACACACATGTGTTGTGTATATGCATTCTTGGTTGTGTATATGCATTCTGCAACAGTTCTGAAAAAGTTCTGCAGTTCTCACATCAACTTCAGACTTCTTTTTACAACAGACTTATGGAATATTAGTTCCCCTACTATAACCAACTTTCCCAGGGTCTTATCAACCTAATAACGTTCTAAAAATATGCTTATGACTTAATAGTGCTTAAGGCTTTTTAAAGTGGAAAATCCAGGTAGCTCTCAACTAAATAAAATGGATAAAACCAATATACTAGTGGTAAAAACATGAAGCTGACCATTATGGATTACAGAAGAGATTACTTATTCTTTTAATCCTCATCCATTATGTTTTACATACAAATAAAAGCAGTGTACAGATATGTGTGTGCTTCCAGGTTTCAGATGCAGTTCACTCAAGTTTCCTGTTTTTGAATTATGTCTCTCATTACCGCACTCTCTAATCCTAGGCAATCAAATATGGAATTTCAGGAATCCATTCTTCTATATATTATGTTTAAGATATGTTAATATATGTTAAGTGGTAATACATGATGTTTATGAATCACTGATCACTGCAGGAGTAATCAGTAATTCCTGAGTGCAGAGCCAAGAGTAACACCTGAGCATCTCCAGTGTGACAAATTGCCAAATAAGAGTAATTTATTATTTTATATATTAATTATAGGGTAATAAATTGAAACCAAGAACAGAAACATCTATATAGTAAACAAATAGATGAAAAATAGCAAAACACAACTTATAAATGATCAGTTTCCAAAGAAAATAGTGTACTCCCCTTCTCTCTCTATTTCTTCCCCCGTGACTCTTGGAAAAACAGAGAAACTTAAACCATAAACATTAGGAGGGAGCTTATAAGATTGACTAAGTTCCTATCTCCCATTTAGCATCACAGACAGAAGTGAAGCATTTCATTTGCAGTGCATGAAATATGAACTTTTGTTGGGAAACAGCAGCATGGTTGAATTGTGATAACCCATAGGTGAAACAGAGAACATGTAAAACCGACCACTTGAATTATAAAAGCAAAGTCAACATGCAGATTGGACATTGTATCCCAGCTGTGGGGTATCAGAAAGCTTCCTGTTAAGACATTAATCCTTGGACATGTTTCTAGGAGAAGCTCTCTCTTTGTTCCTTACCTGTTGTAGTCAGCACACTTCTATAAATTTTAGTTATGTGTCTCTATTTTATCCATATAAAATAATAATCAGTTATGGTGGGCAATGAAAATGATTAAGAAAAGCTTTATATTGGTTTCTGTCATAGAGACAATCCCCTATAAAAATCATCTATTATCTTTATTATAAAAAGGTGACTCTTGAATATTTTACTCCATTTTATCAATAACTACAATTACTAGTGAATTATGCTTTTAATAGAAATGTATGTGTGTGCTGATACAACTCCTGTTGGCAGTCATATCACTAACTAAAGTGCTTTTTTTGTTCTTTTCTGGGTCTACCTGAAAGAACAAAAGTTATCCTTCTGTGGCAGGGAAAATTTTGAGTTCCTTTCTGGCTGTTGTTGTTATTGTTGTTGTTGTTGTTGGGGTCGCACTCATGATGTTAGGGTTAACACCTGCTTTCTGCACTCAGGAATGGGTGGGGGCTACCAGGTCATTTGGGAACTTGGGTTGACTGTGTGCTAGGCCAGCACCCTACCTGCTGCGCCATTGCTCCAGGCCCACAAATCAGTTTTTGCTTCACCATTGGAGTGTCAAAATTTTTTTTTTAGTTTTAAAATGCTTTACTTATCACAGGTTCAGGCATACAAATCAGCAATAGGAAAAGCCCTGTGCTTAGGATTCCCGGCTAGAACCCCAGCCACGTGTAGGCCAAGATGGCGGCCACCACGTGTTAAGGCCCAGCTATTCTAAAATATTTTAGGACAAGCTCCAGAGCATGCCCTGAATTCTTATAATAAACACTCAAAAAATTGGATGCTTACATTGTGATGTACTGGAAATGGATGAATGGAAAATTTTGGAAAAAGTAGGCAAGACTCTTATCCTCAAGAATCCTTCCAGGCTAATGAGATTTTGGTAAGGTATCAATTTGCTTACTTTAAGTATGTCATTGAGCAATATTTAAAGCTCAAGCTGTAAATACAGAGTTGCAAGAGATGAAAGACTCAACAGCTCAGAATAAATGACTATTCTGGTGCTCATCATTCTTCTACATTTCAACATTTTCAGTTATTTTTTAACCTCAGTGTGACTATGTATAAAATATAAAAAGTATTCCATTCTACTTAAAAAAAAGACATTGTAGGAAATAGCTGGATCAATGAGCTTATTAGTAATATAATGGGGTCTTATAATGATGTTACACTAAATACTAATATCCTTGGATAAAGGAGTATCTTTTTATTCTCAATATCAATTACTTAATTTGACCATTCTTTAACACATGCAGATTTAATATGTGTTGTGGAAGTAGTATATTCTCTGAATAAAGAATTGAGTCGTAATCATTCCCCACACTGGAAACAGGCTTGAGGTGAATTTCAGGCTCTACATTTAAACAGGAACTGTTCCCGAATGCTAGTCAGTACTGATTAGTGAATACTGAACAGTGATTTCTCTAGGGCACCATTATGACTAGCATAAGTTTTGACTAGCCATAAATAAAACTGTAATATATTAATTCAGCACTTTTCTCTGAAAGAATAAAACAGACATGAAAAGGTTAAACATTAACTTTAAGGAAGTAATCATGCTTAGTTTATGTATAATAAGTAAAAAATCAAGATTTTTTCAGACATCTAATAACAAAAAATACATTAGCTTTATATCTCATGACCCTTAAAATATATATAGCAAAGTACACTTGCATAAACAGTACCCATAGAGTGGTGGAATATACTTATTTTATGTTATGTACACACACACACACACACACACAAACACACCTGTATGTGCTGAAAATAGATTTTACTAGAACAAAAGGAAAAAGCAAAACATGACTACTCAGCTACGGAAACATAAGTATTTCATCTAATTTTGGAGATTAGTTTTAATCTGAAATTGGATGGAATAATAAATGTGTTTCTCCAACTCAGTTTCTGACTACTGACTACATACAATGGCATTAAAGGCATTTGTTATGTTAGAGTTGACTTATTTCCTGCTAAATCACTGTAGGTCTTTTCTGCTCTGCAGTAGAGCTTAGATTCTAATGAATGTTGCCTAAAGGTGCTCTTATTCTTAAAATGCACTGTCTGCAGGATGCTGTCTGCTGCATAATTTTACCTTAATATACAACAGGTCCTTATAAATCAGTATATATCAAACTGTGCTCATTAATTTCCCCAAAACTGAATGCCCTGTTTTACCAAGATTATGATAATACCAACTAATCATGTACCTACTCTGTATCGTTAATTCTTCATCCATCATTGACCCTTCGTAACAACTCTGAACTCCAAAAAGGAATAGTTGCATAATTTGGGTAATCTAGAAAAAAATTAAAATATGGAACACCTGATTCCCAATTCTGTGAAATTATGCACTCTGACTGCCTATTATTAAACCACATGCCTGGGGCATTTTTTAGCATGAGGTTCGTGAGATAGCACAGGCCACAAACCCCCGCTGTCTTTACTGCCATTACCTCTATTGTAAATGTTCTGATATTGCTAGACAACTTCCTGAGGTCTTGACACTGTCTATATTGACTATCAATATTCCCATTCCACTCCCAGTCATTCCTCTATATCAATGTTTTTATTTTTATCACTATTGACATTTTGAACTAATGCATCATATCTTGGCTGTGTGGGCAGTTTCCTACCATCTCTAAGTTTATAAGAGTGTTTGTAGTCTCTACTGTAAGTTATAGGTGGTCCCCCTTCCCTACACCACCACTGAGAACAATATTCCCACTGATAATTTTGAATGACAGGTTTTAATTTTTCTACTGGAAGCTACACCTCCTCATCAGAAGTGTTCTTTTGAACAATACACAGGGTGGCTGTATTATTTCCTAAAATTTACACAAGGATTGTATCACTGTATCACTGTCTTCCCGTTCATCATTGATTTGCTCGAGCAGGCACCAGTAACATCTCCATATGACCTGTCTCATGCAAGTAGAGCCCAAGGGCACCTGCTTGCTCCAGGAACATAAAGAGCCTCAAACCATTCCATCAGGTCATGGGAATGAGGTCTATAATTGTTACTGGTATCTGGCATATCAAATACGACACGGGTAGCTTGCCAGGCTCTGCCGTGCAGGTAGCATACTCTTGTAGTCATCTCAAAATCCAGCATTTATTGATGAACTGCGCAGCCAAAGCGGCCGCGTGAGCCAGGCTGTGATAGGCTGGTCTGCTGGGTTGAGTTCTGACAAGGGAGAGTCCGGATGTGGAAAATGGAGGTCCTCATGGAGTGGGGGTCATCTGGCTTGTTGTGAGGCTCTGCTGTGGTGGTGGGCCAGGGATAGAACCTGCCATCCCTCCTGGGCACCTCATGAGCAACTGAGCACAGTGAGAGCCAGTAGCAGCTCTGCCCCATGTCTGGCTCTGGATCAGCATACCTGGGCAGGATTAAAAAAGACTGCAGCAGGGTGGATCTCGATGAGCCAGACTGTGATAGGCTGGTCTGCTGGGTTGAGTTCTGACAAGGGGGAAGTCCGGATGTGGAAAATGGAGGTGCTCATGGAGTGGGGGGTCGTCTGGCTTGTTGTGAGGCTCTGCTGGGGTGGCGGGCCAAGGCTAGAATCTGCCATCCCTCATAGGCACCTCATGAGCGACTGAGCACAGTGAGAGCCAGTAGCAACTCGGCCCCATGTCTGTCTATAACAAGGATTGTAGAAAGAATTCCACCATTTCACCTTGATTCTCAAGGGTCACCATAATTTATTCTTGTGTATTTCTCCAATCCTAACTTAAGTTTAGTCAATTCTATCCTCTACAATTTATATTTCATCATTGCCAAACATCTTAAGAGTTATATCCACATGGAATTTTTATTTTATTATCTTTGGAACTACTTGAATCTAAGTTCTGTAATTACATGCTCCGGCCATTCATTTTTTCCTTTCACCCATAATTCTTTACAATCTGGAATATTATCTAGAATACTGTATTCCTTCTGATGAAGTGTTGCCTCTGTGTAACTATCCCAGCAAATACTGTTGTTTTCTCTATGCCCTATGACTTCATGTCATATTGACATGCTATTTCAAAATCTAACATAATTAGGAAACATTAAACATTTCAGGCCTTCAGAGATTTCAACCAATTTGAAATAATGAGGCCATCTCCATAAACATCGCTTCAGGTCAACCCAATTTAATTTGAATCATACATTAATATATGAAGCCATTTCTTTTTTTGCTACTTTGTGCTATATTTTGCAACTAAGAAGGTACTGCACATGATTTTTTACAATTAGTAAAATGGATTACTCATATATAATTGAAGTCCAGGGTACAGTTTGGGCTCACTTATAACTGACATATGGTATATTACTTAATTCACACCTTGCATTTATTATTACTTAATGATTAAAAGCAAGGGGGAAAAGAAGGAAAGACAATGGAAAGAATGCAAAGTAGAGTAGAGAGCAAGGAAAAAGTTCATTTTACTAGGCACTCTGAATTTCTTGACACAATGATAGTGTATGTTTAGACAATCTTTGCTTGTCTCAGCAAAATCTCATCCAAACTCTTCCTTTTGATCAGAACTATACCACCACACTGAAAAGCACAATGAGATGAATCAGGCCTCCTCATTTTCCAAGCATTTGAACACATGGTCTTGGAAGGAACCACAGTACCTATGCAAGATTTTGGTACCAATGACAGATTCCAACAGTGCTTTTGTTTTCTGTCAGTCTTTCACGTACTGTTTGAAGGCTCATAATTTAACAGAATTTGAAACATGCCAGTTCCTTAATGTATATTATAAATTTTGACCCAAAATAAAAATGATTGAATTGTACATATTCTTTTCTTTTAAGTCTCCACATCAATCAGAAAAGACAATTTCTACTTTATGTGCAAATATGCAAAATCAATCCTAAAGCATCATAACTGACCTACTTGTATAAATTTGCTAACGCACATGTACTTTTCAGATGGTGATGGGAAATCTCTCAATTAGGGAGCAAGGTAGGTAGAACTGAGACCGGTGCTGAAGTTATGTCCTTCACTGTTGGAATGACAGAAGATTCCAAATTACTGTTCCTCATGATTACACTTTTATTATGAATTTAAATCGCTTGAAGTCCATCTGTTCATCAAAGCGTAATTTACTGTCAAATCCAATAAGTGACGGGATATTCCTTTCCTCTACTTCTGACCTTGTACTTGGCACAGACGAAGTTGGTTGAAACATGACAAATTTTCCCATGACAGCTGGAGGATTGTTCACTGTGGCCAAATGAAAAAATCTGTTGCAGAGAAGAGAGAGACTGGATGCTCCAAATATGTTACCACCGTAAAATGTTCTTTTGAATGCATATATTATTTCTCAAATTTTCCTTTGCTTTCTTCAACCATTTTCTACCTTTATGCTCTGTTAGCCCTATGAAATGAATCCTTCCTACCACCAACTGCTTTTGATGTATAATCTGCCTTGCTAACCCATTTTCTTATACTTTGTAAACTGAAATTCCACATTGTGTTCTTGTGTCCCCAGTTTAAACCATCAAGTGAATTTTAGCTTCCTTTCCCTTAAAATAATAATGTCCCAATAGGAAGGAAGGTATCTCCTCTATTTGAAGCTAAAGGCCACATTAAAAAGGCATCTTTACAAGAAAATAAATATCTGATAGATTTTCAACAATTAAATTCTTGGGAAATTCTGTGAAGCAGTTTTAAGAGAAAAGTATGATGTTTTTGTTCATTATGAGTAAGTCAATTCAGGATAGTCTTAATATTGTTTAACCACTTAATGTCTATCTTAATATTTCATAAAATGAGTTTATAGGAAAATTCTCATTTTTAAAAACAGCTACATAAAGCATTTGTGTCTTGTGTTTTGGTGCTTAAAGAGCCAGATTTGTGGGGCCGGAGCAATAGCCCAGCGGGTAGGGCGTTTGCCTTGCATGCCGCCTGCCTGTGCGGGCCCGGGGCTTCAATCCTCAGCATCCCATATGGTCCCCAAGCACCGCCAGCAGTAAATCCTGAGTGCAGAGGCAGGAGAAACCCCTGAGAGTCGCCGGGTGTGACCCAAAAAGAAAAAAAAAGAGCCAGATTTGTGACATGCTTTTCTTGCAAGTTATTTTAAGAATTAAGTGAACTTGTTGGTTTTATGTTACTGAACTCAAGTCAATGCATTTTTAAAAATAAATCACTAAGGTGCCTGACTTGCATTCAGTTGACCCAGGTTTGTTCCCAGATATCTCATATGGACCCCTGAGAACAGCTTGAGTGCAGAATCAGGAGTACCTCTGAGCATCACTAGGTGTGATTAAAAACAAAAACATCTCCCCACACACAAAACACAACCAAAAATAAAACAAGATACCAAGATCCAAAGTCTGAAATGTATGAGACATATATTTACTCCAGAAAAAGCCAAAATTCACATAAATAAAAATTCAAATCACAACTACCCACTCCCTTCTTACTTTTTAAAATTCTTCCTGCTAGAGAAAATGTAAGAAATAATCACAAACCAGGGGCTTTGTATATGCCATGTGAATAAAATCACTAGAATATATTGTAGTTATAGATAAGGATATTAGACTTAGCTCTCCCTCAAAAAAAAGCATATAAAGCAATTCTATGGGACAACTGAATGCCCGATTATACATCTCACTCTAAAACATAATAGATTTTAGGAAGAAGCCAGTATAACTCAGAATGAACCATTGTAAATTTATACAAAGCCAGGTACTTATTGATCTGAAATACAGGTCACTGTTGGAGGAAATGGAGAAGAACAGGTGGAAGGAGACAGAAAGTTTTCATTGAAGTAGAAGAATATTAGAGTATGCATGAAAGTAATTTTAAGTACATTAAGACAAGAAATATATACCTGAGAGACCCTGGCCTCAGGACTGAAGAAACTAACAAATGCAATAGGGAATTATAGATCCTAGAATGACATAACAGAAGCTGTTTTTCCAGTAACTAATGCACAGTATATTTATGTCGTTACTTAGAATAGCTGGGAAGTTCTGAATTATAAGTGAAACTGAGAGCTCTTGTGAAGGAAGAACAATTGGTCTTTAGAACATAGTAGGATTTTTCCCTTTTCCATATGTCTGTTAGTCAATATAATTTAGTGGAAGTTATTTTTTATGTGGAAACCAATCTAAATATCAAGGAGACTCAAAAACAAATCCTGTAATTTTTTTTTCTTTGTGTGTCACACCCAGCAATGCTCAGGGTTTACTCCTGGCTCTTTGCTCAGGAATTACTCCAGGCAGTGCTTGGGGGACCATATGGGATGCCAGGGATTGAACCTGGGTTGGCGGGTACAAGACAAATGCCCTACCCGCTGTGCTATCACTCCAGCCCCAAATCTTGTAAATTTTTGTAACTAAGGGATATATTCTGTGGATTCCTAAATGTACAGATGAGATGCTAAGACAAAAGTAGAAAAAAAAGAAAATAATGAGTGTGTTTGCTGGGAGCAGAAACACATTGATTTAATAACTATGTACTTAATTTGATTCAGCTCCTGGTTATGGAATGTGGTAACGTAGACATGAACCAACGTGCCCGCCCTCATAGAGCTTTTCTATAATTGTGACGAAATCATCCACATACATAGTATGACAGATGGTCATTAGCACTATGAAGAAAAGTCAAGCAGGAAAAGAAAATACAGATTTGATGTAGGCCCTCTTGAAAGTGGACCTTCGCGAGATAATAAGATCCTGAAGCTTGTGCTGTCATGCCATGATTAGAATATTGTGATGGCAGTTAGAGAGCTTACCCATATCCTAGGAAGATGACACACAGCTGCCAGCATGTAGGATCCTTAAATTCCTAAACTCCAGTACGGTGAGGAATAAGTTCTATTTAGTCTCCAAGTCTATGGGAATATTTTGGCCTGTCCCAAGTAGACTAAGACAGGAGATCCCTCTGAGAAGTTTACAGTATCTGAGAAAATACCAAGGACAGAAGCACAATAAGGGAAGCCTTGTGGATATCTGGTGAGCACTGAAACAGTCAGTATGCTGCACTGGGGTATGAAAAATACCAGTCATGTGACATCTTTGAACAATGGACTTTTAATCTTAGAGACATAGAAAACTGCTTTGGGAATAATACCAAAATCATCTGGTGTTCAAATTTACAGGATGCTTTTGTTTGATTTCCTTATTGAAAATGGTCATGACACAGGCCTCAATGTGTAGACACAGACATCAATAAAACCATATTGATTGTAAAATACCAGTTTGAAAGATGATGGCGAGTTGGGCTGGGGGCTGGGGTGCGGTGGAGGATATCAGTGTAGACAACACAAAGTGGTTAGAATCCAGATCAGTTTTGAGTATAAAGTATTTGACATGGATGTGATGTGGGATTGTGGAAGAAATATGTAACAGATTCCTAGTCTTTGGCTTGAATAGATGGAAGCTTGCTTTCTTCCTTCTTGCCTCCTCTCTTCCTTCTTTCCTTTATTTTTTCCTCTCTTCTCACTCCCTCTATCCTCTCCCCTCCTCTGCTGCTCTCTCTTCTCTTCTCCCCTCTTCTCTCTCCTCACCTACAATTCTCTCCTTACCCAAGCTGTGCTTAGGAGATCAAGGAACCTTTCCCATGATTCTTCAACAATCTATTAAATAGTTCAAGGGTCATACACTTGATTATTGGGGATTTTGAGGTCTGCAACCATTAATGCCTAGGAGACCATGTTGTCCTTGGAATTAAACAGCCCAAGTGACTGTAAGGCAAGTCCCTTGACCCATGTGCTGTCTCTTAGGCCTTCATAGAAATGGTTTTCAGTTTAAGTTGTGCAGCCCACAAATGCAATTTTTCCCAACTGAATAACTATGTAGCAATGCAAAATAAAGGACTAAATCTGTGAACTTGGAATGCAAAGGCATGATCTGAGCTGTTAAACTAAATCTAAGTATTTTGTCAGTACAAACGAGCAAGATTCTGTACTGGCTCATAATCTCAGAGGAATATTATCATATTGTTTTCTAGTTGTGAGTAGAGAAATACAAGCTGTTTCTCAAGGAGCATGTCAAAGAAGATGAACATACTCAACAGTGCATCTCTTCGTCTAATTTGCTGTGCCAGGGTGTGTAGAATGCTACCAGGACCATCCAGGACTTGTTTGGGTTCAGAGCAGAAAGGACAGGGAAGAAGCTTTTCCAGGAATTTCAGATGTGTCAGATTTGCATGGGAAAACATCAGTATTATTTCAAGATTTGAATCACCATCGCTTAAGGCTTAGAAAACAAATGTTATTATAAACAGAACATTGGATTTTCAAATGGGGATGCAATTACTTTCCTTTGAACAGAGTCTGATGTGGTTCTATTCAAGTCAATGACAATGACAACCAGCTGCCTAGCTTGCTCCTTGCTCAAAGAAATTCCATGAGCTGCTTGATTTGCTTGGATTCAACTCTCTTCTTGGTCAAAGCTCTTAACCTCCTTCATTCTCATCTTGTTGCAAAGGGAAGAGCTTATCACAACTCTCCCACCTTTGAGTGTCTATTTTTTAACCTATTAGCATCTGCTTTTAAGGACATTTGAGTGCAATTTATTTCTCTAAGTTAAAGCTTCTATAATCTTTGAATTATTTTTTACATGTGAAGTTTTCTCATTTTTAAGACAGTTTGTTTTGTCCACTTGAAAAGAGCTGAATTATAGGATATTGTTAATACATCCTATAATCAGTAATGATATTTTATAGCAATTTTCACATTATCTTAGTTTATCTTTAAAATCTTTTCAGGTATCTTTCTATAAATAGTATTTATCAACTTTAAGTTAAAACAATTTACTTATCAAATGACTCTTTTTTTCAAGAGCACTGTTGCTTAAGACCTAGTTTTAGATAAAGTTCTAAATTATTTTGCATTTTCGTTTCATTGGATTTGGTATTTAATACCAATCAAGTGGTACTTTGATTAACATAGCTTCATTATCACAGAATGAAGAGATAGCTTCGTTTTGCATACTTGGTTGTTATATTATTTCTTGCCAGTCATTTTGGACCACAGTTTAAATTAAGAGGAGGAATGGGAAGAAGTAATGTTTGCTAAATATTACTCACTGTTTTTTAGGTCTTGCTAATTGACATTCTAGTGAGGGCCCCAATGAAGAAATATAGATGCCTTCAGTTTCATAAGGAGGAAAATGAGTTTCAAGAAATTTGAGTAACTAAGTTAGTGTTCTGTAGTTCCTAACTCATATATAATTGGAGAGACTATGAAATTTCTATTAACCCATTAATTAATAAAGTCGATTTTTGTTCCAATACAAGTTTTGTGAGTTGCTTAAGACTCTATTTATGTGAACCAATAACTATCAGATGATCCCTACTTAAAAATTAAAGAGACTATATTTTATATCTGTCAAAAAAAATCCCATATTTTCATAGCAAAGGATTATAGGTACAATTTTTTCAGAAAGAAATTTATAGTTCAGAATACATTTATGGAGAATAAATCACAAAAATCTATAAATTTTTAGTTAGAATCTTCCTTTGTTGCTACTTTATCAATGCTAAAAATCAGAAAAGTTTTGATAAATGGAAATTGATGCATTTATTTTCTATCAATTTCCTTTTGATTAGCATAGCTCAGTGGCAGATTTAGGATCAAGAACACATTAATATTACTACTAATCATGTAATTTCTGTGAAAAAGTGTTTCTTAAAACAGTATTTCTTAAAAAAATAGGACAAAAATTTAGCCACATTGCTTGTGTGTGGAATAGCCCAGTAAAATAAATTTATGTAGAATATAATGTGAGACACATGTAATGCGCTATCGAGCACATCATATACATCTTTACATTTAGACTTATGGGATACAATTTATTCCTGTTAGAACAGGCAAAAAGTGAAGTGCCATATGTCATACTTATTTTCAGTAGAAGTGAATTTTGAAAATTTATTCAAGCATTAAAATATTATCAGTATATTATGATAGAAATTGGATTATATCTGATACATATTTGTTGATTCTCTTATCTAAAATTATCTAAGAAAGATTATAATTATATGACATATATAGGCTCCCATATGTTATAAATCTAGATATAATCTCTATATTGAATCAGTATTTATATATAAATAATAAAATAAGGAAATATGCTAATTACAATGACATAAAGTGGTTGTGACAGATGGCATATCAATTTCTGTAATTTTCAACAGTGATAAAGAGAAGCTAGAGTTTATAAAGTATTTTTCTCCAAAAACTAACCTATTAGATTAACAAAGGTCAAATATAATTTATTATGTAATCAATTCCGATGTTAGTTTTTTCTGCTAAGTTTTTATTTGAGGCATTGGAATACGCATGCATAAATTCATATACAATTAAATATCTCCAATTTTATAGCAAATGAAGGTGAATTTTTATGAAGCAATTCTTCAGATTCAAGCAAATATATTAGAATAATGCTTCTGACAAAATAATTTCAGATATGGATAAGTTATATACTATTCAAATAAATGGAGAATATTCTCCTTAAAATCAACTGAATAAATTGTATTTCAACACGAGTTTATTAGTTGAGTATCAAGCAATGTTCAGCACCTCCATGATTGTGCACGTGCATGATTGTGAGAGGAACACCAAGAGAGAGAAAGCTACAAAAGGATGCCTGTCTTCAAAAACTCTCAAACGCTTTCTCCAACATGGCAAGGCGCAAGCCTCAGGCAACCATAGGCTAAATTCCAAGATCTCAAAGCAGTGCAGAGAAGCGATAAAGGAAGACCTCAAAGAGAGAAGAGCAGCAATACTGAATGATGCAGGAGAATTCAGGAAAACCATTCACAATGCCCACCTATCCTTTACCAACTATAAGACCAAGATGACTGCTGTCCAACGTCCTGATGGATCTATCACATCTTCCAGAAAAGCAATAGAGAAGATTATCCATAACTTCTACTTGGATCTCTTTGATAGCCTCATCCACTTGCCCACATACCAAATTCCGCAGGATAGGTATGTTGTTCCCAACATTCTCCCTTCTGAAATCCGACATGCCATTTCTTAGGTAAAGAAGTAAACAGCACCTGGCCTAGAAAAAGTCAGACCCGAACACCTGGAAAAACTGTCATCAGTACTCATCAATACACTGTCTTGGACCTTCACACACTAGCTGTATGAATGCAAGGTTCCCTCCCAAAGGAAAACCAGCAGGACAGTTCAACTGTTCAAGAAGGGAGACACCACGACATTGGCAACTATCGCCCCATCTGCCTGTTGTCTGTCATTTACAAGCTGTTCACTTGAGTCATCCTGAACAGGTTTGGCAGAACATTAGATGACCAACAACCATGGAATCAAGCTGGTTTCAAAAGGATTCAGCACAACGAACATATCCACATGGTAACCAAGCTCACTGAGGCTTGTAGGGTGTTCAAGACGCTGCTCTGTCTCACGTTCATTGATTTAAGGAAAGCCTTTGATTCTGTGGAGAACGAAGTGGTCATTGAAGCCCTAGCCAAACAGGGCATTCAAACCCAATACATCAAGATCCTTTGTGAGCTGTATTATGGATTCACCACCAGCATCTCACCATCCTATGAGGAAGTGTTCATTGATGTCAAGAAGAGGGTTTCGGCAGGATGATACCATTTCACCAAAACTCTTCAGTGCCACCCTCAAGTACATCATGTGACAAATAGCATTGGAAGGAATGGAAGTGAAGATAGACGTTTGACAACTACACCACGTCCATTTCTCTGATATCATTCTAATAACACCAAGCATTAGCCAAGTGACACAAATGCTGGCTGACTTCGACCATGAATGTGGAGATAGGTCTATAGTTGAATCTCAACAAAACAATGCTCATGAAAAATGAACTAGTTCCAGAGGCCCCATTCACTATCAATGGAGTAAACATCTCTGAATGCAGAAGTTATGTGTGCCTAGGACGAGAAGTAAACATGATGAATTACGTAAAACCTGAGCTGCACAGGAGGAAGAGAGTGGCATGGAATGCCTTCAAGAGCATCAAAGAAATAGCTAAAAGGACAAAAGAACCTCCGGCTCTGGGCACATCTCTTCGACTCCACTATTCTCCCTACATTAACACATGCCTCAGAGACCTGGGCCCTAAAAAGCAGGATGAGAATGCTATAAAGGTCTTCCAAAGAGGAATCCATTCCTGACCCACTGCCGTGCCACTCGGTCCCACGTAGAAGCAAACCATGGAGCTCTGGAAGATGGTAAATTGCTCGGCCAGCCCCTGGCCAAGTCCAACATAACTCCAAAGGTTCCCACAGTCGTGCAGGGGAGGGCCATGCTGGCCAGACTTGGAGTGGGGGATTTGGGCTCCTCCTCTCATTCCTCCACCTCCATGTTGGAAGACATGGCTGAGAGCTCCCAACCACCCCAGCCAGCAACCCCGGAAGAGAGACACTCCAGACCCACAGCTTTGCCAGCCCACAACAGTCTTAGATAATACTGGAAGTTAGGACCAGGTCCTTTCACATTTATACACCGAATATAGTCCTAGGCAGGTTCTAGGCAAGGCCTGTCATCTCAGTGAGCCTAGTAAGAAGCCAGGGGAGCCCCCCACACCATGAGGTCAGTCCTTCTCAACATCTGAACTCCTCAGCTCCTCAGAGCTCCACCTAAGAGAAAAGCAGTTCTCTCCCTATTGAGGATCATCAGTAAAGCTTGAGATGAGAGCTTACTACTGAGAGTGTACTACCTACATGGCAGAGGCTTCCAAGCTAACCATGTTGTATTTGATATGCCAAAACCTGTAACAATTATAGACCTCATTCCCATGACCTGAAGGAATGGTTTGGCTCTTCATGTTCCTGGAGTGAGCAGATGCCCTTGGGCTACACTTGCTTATAACAGGACATATGGAGATGTTACTGGTGCCTGCTCGAGCAAATTGATATACAATGGGAAGACAAGTGATACAAGTGATTACGATTGCTATTGGTTTTGGGGTCCCAACAAGTAAGCTCAGTGCTTGCTACTGATTGTTCAGGGTTCACTCCTGGGATGTTAAGGATAAAACTCAGGTTAGAGTATGCAAGGTTAGTGCCTTCCCTGCTTTAATATCTGCTCAGCCTTTGATATACAATCACTGTATCAAGCAGAATGACTTTTATTCAAGTTTTATGACAAACAAAATTAAACTTTTAGTTTATCTCTAACAATTTAGGTTCACTATGATATAAATTCAAAATAAGAATACTGATTTATTATACATCACTTGAAATTTATATCTCAATTTCAGTATATTATTCATGAAAATCTAATTATTACAATTGCAATAGAGAGATTTCATGCAATCATAACAGAACAGCAGTGATCACCAAATATTTTACTGTAAATGATTTCCTATCTAATCCAAATAGTTATGTGGTCAGGGAAATTGAGACCATGGTTTGGATTGCAGAAGGCACAATTTAGTTCTAGCCAGTCCTAACCACTTAACACTGATCAAGAAGTGCTCCATAAAAAAAACCAAGATTATTAATTTAAAAAATATTACATTGATTTTGGCCAATTTTTTCATTTCAATTTTATTTAAATACTGTGATTTACAAAGTTGTTCACAATACAGATGTTTCTTCAGTTATTCAGTATTGGTATTTGCCAATTTTTGTGTGAAAGTTTAGTGTGGTCAGTATTAGCATGGTGGTCGACAGAAATTCCTTAAAATGTTTGTGACATACTGAGTTTTTATAAAGGAGAATAGAAAAGGCAATATCAATACCTTGGATCAGATAGATCATTTTCAGTGTTATTTCTTCTTCTGAAAAAGGAGACAGATTACATTTTGATTTAGTTGAGAGAGTATGAGACATTTCGGGAGAAGAGGCGTTAAAGGGTTGGTGGCCACCATGCAAAACAGGTTTCAAATTGTTCTTGCTGTTCTCGCTAAAAAATCTGGAGGAAAGAGACCTTCATTTCCCAGTGGTAGGACAGTACTTCCAGTTTCCATCTGACAGTGTTCTTTGTGATGTGCCCTGTGAACAAGCCTTTCTTAAGTGACTTTTGAAGAAATTCTTAGAAGTTGTTTGAACATCATAGGACAGCTTAGAGAACTGATAAGGACCTTGAATTATTCCACCTCTGTCTTCTGTGCTTCTCAGACATTATTGGTGTCTTTGAAGTCTGTTAATGAGAGGAAGGGAAGAAGAATGGAAACACATATCTGTCTTAGGAATTAAAGTAGGTTCAGAATGATAATTGAATAAGCAAGTTGAAAACCCAAAAAGTAAAAAAAAAAAGAAAAGAAAATATAAGTATATTGACATAGTATAATAGCTATTCATGTGTGTATGTGAATCCAACTAGAATTTTCTATTTGAGGTGAATGAAGTTATTTCCTAAAAGAGTGCTGTGGAGAAAGTGTATCCCGATCGAAATATGTGTGTGTATTCTGTACCTTAATTTAGTAAATTACATATTAATAGTTCCTATTTCATATATAAAACTGAATGTCAAAGAGGTAAAATTAAACACTTGCTTAACTTTCAAAATTTAGAAAAGTAATAGAGAAAGAACACTTATTTCTTTGTCACATTCTCATACTAAAATAAATGCTACTCAGTTTTTCACAAAATTAAACAGAATTTTGGCAACACCAAAGAATAGCAAAGAACACCAAAGAATTTTGACAACACCAAATCTGTCCATTAATTTCACCTTCCCAAAACAAAATTATTTCTTCAATGAAGAAAGTACATAAGTGAAAAGAGTTTCATACGGTGTTGGTGATCTTTGGTAACATGTGTACATTTGTTAGTATATAAGGTATTCAACTTAGAATTCAATGCAATAAAAACAGATTCCCAGAGGGCCATAGTAATCTCACAGCAGGTGGACACTTGCCTTTCATGTAGCTGATCTGGGTTAGATCCCCACCATTCCATATGGTCCCCAGAGCACGAGGAATAATTCTTGAGCACAGAGCCAGGATTAAGCTTGAGGATGCTGAGTGTGGTCCCAGAACAAAGCAAAACAAAACAAAACCATATTCATGTGAATTCATGATTCACTTGATCACTTGATCACTTGAATCATGATTCACAGTTTCAACTAAACTAAGTTCTGGATGTTCCAAAATGCAAAATCATTGGTTATCTTCAAGGGACAAATATACAACTTCCCAGGAAAAATGATTCAATATTGGGTTGTGAAAGATGAAATGGGAATTTGGCAAGTTCTTTCTCATTTTAGGAGCAAGTATTTGGTTGTTTGGTGTGTAGGTATGGGGATGTTGAGAGGTCTGGGGAGGAAAAAACACTTACTTTTCAGTTTCTACTTATCTGTCTTCATAAGCAAATGTCCAAGCTTCACCTAAGCAACCTTCATCTAGGGAGAGAGATGTTAAGTGGAAGGCACTTACTTTACTATGCCACTGACCCTTGTTTCATTCTTCAGCCTTGTGATCCCTGGGCACAGAGTCGGGAGACACCTTTCAGCAAGTTGGGTTTGGCCCCCAAACCACAAGAAAATTAAATTAAACAGTAAACAGCTAAACCTAACAAATGAACAGCACTGTCTGTCACTGTCTTCCCGTTCATCATCGATTTGCTCGAGCGGACCCCAGTAACATCTCCATATGTCCTGTCTCACGCTAGTAGACCCCAAGGCATCTGCTTGCTCCAGGAACATAAAGAGCCTCAGTCCATTCGGAATGAGGTCTATAATTGTTACTGGTATTTGGCATATATATCAAATACAACACGGGTAGCTTGCCAGGCTCTGCCGTGCAGGTAGCATATTCTTGTAGGCATCTCTAAGTCCAGCATTTATTGATGAACCGAGCCAGGCGCTGATAGGCTGGTCTGCTGGGTGGAGGTCTGACGAGAGAGAAGTCCGGATGTGGAAAATGGAGGCCCTCATGGAGTGGGGGTTGTCTGGCTTGTTGCGAGGCTCTGCTGGGGTGGTGGGCCAGGGCTAGAACCCACCATCCCTCCCGGGCGCCTCGTGAGCAGCTGGTCACAGGGAGAGTCAGTAGCAGCTCTGCCCCATGTCTGCGAGTCTCTGGACCGGCATACCTGAGCTGGATTTAAGAAACACTGCTGCAGGGTGGAACTCGATGAGCCGGGCGCTGATAGGCTGGTCTGCTGGGTGGAGGTCTGACGAGAGAGAAGTCTGGATGTGGAAAATGAAGGCCCTCATGGAGTGGGGGTCGTCTGGCTTGTTGCGAGGCTCTGCTGGGGTGGTGGGCCAGGGCTAGAACCCACCATCCCTCCTGGGTGCCTCGTGAGCGGCTGGTCACGGGGGAGAGCCAGTAGCAGCTCTGCCCCATGTCTGCGAGTCATGGGGCATGAACATAAGGTAGGGGATTTCTTGAAATCTGAAAGAAGGCAGGGATATAAATAAATTAGAACTTGTGCACACTGTATTTTGGAAAGCATATTTATTTCAATAAATTTTACTGTCCTTGGACACTGAACTAAATTTCTTGTAGCATGTTTTTGAACTCATGGATTAAATAACGACACACATACATATGTCACATGTTTGTTGTTGATTAGGTCAGAGTAGAATTAGTTGAGTTCTTCACTAGTAGCCATGCTCTTTTTAGCCACGCTTTGGGCATTAAAGACTCCTCTCAGTTCCCTCAAAAGTGTGTCCTATATCCATGCCCTGGCCATCTAGAAAACACCTTCAGTTTTCCCCAGGCCTTTCCTTCGTTATTCACCTTAGACATGGCTTCCTGCAGAGAGCCTCCTTAGTGACCTCACTGTGCAGTTTAGGGATTTGCTCCTCCTCACAGCCTGTCACTATTACACCAATTAACACTCTGTCTTGAAAGTGTCTGTTTAACGATGCCTTGATGTCTTGTTCATTTATTATTTCCCAGTGCCCTGCTTAGGGCAGGGTGCAGGGGACTTGGCAAAATGTGGTGTTAGCCTAAATGAAGGAACAGCTGTTGCTAATTTTGAGAAAGGAACTTTCTTTGACTTAAACACTGGAATAGGTTATCTCAAGGTCTCCTTCCTCTTGCAACTCCTATATGATTCTTAATGCCATCATTAGAGTGTGACCTAATCACAGGATATGAATGTCGGAAGGGGACTTGAGGACTGACTAGTTCAAACATTCACTTTATAGATAAGAAAATAAAGTGCCCGAAAGGTTAAATCATTTATCCGAGGCTTCTAGACACATAGCATTATGAATGAGACTAGAATCTTTATCTCCTAATTTCTTTTATGAGGCGCTTTCTACCTGTTCCACATTATATAATTTCTGACAGAATATCAGATTCTAAGTCGTCTCAGAGCAGAAGCCATGCTTATGCATTTGTGATTTTGGTGCAGTACTATAACAAATAGCAGGCACCAAGTAAATATTTGTTGAGTTAGATTGCTCGTAACTCCTATGTTTATGACCATTTCATCTGCATTGCTCAGAAATCCCTGAATTTGTAATCAATAGCCAAGCAGAGTTCATGTAGGTTTAAGAGTATTGTAATAAAAGTAATGATTCCCAGATTCAAATTTTATCACAGTCTTCTTATAATGATTCATGTCACACAAAACAGTGAGGTAAATGTTTCAACTCATTTATAACTCATAGTTAAACATTGAGATTCTTTTTACTTCTCTGTCAAGAAAAATTGGCTCAAAAATATTGAAACCGAACTTACTGTATAGCTCAGTAAACTTTTGAATGCTATCAGAAATTAACTGAGCTACTAAATAAACATAAATACTGGGATTATAAAATTGGAACATACTTTCATCTTGTAATGGCTTCTCAAAACCCATTGTTATTTAAATTGAGCTAAGTCATATAGCTGATTCACTTTTTATTCAATGAGAGGGATGTATAAGGATTATTTTATTATAGGAAATATATGTGTGTATAGAACTAGTTCTACAAGAATATGACTATAACAGACAATAGATCACTCTTTGTAAATTAATAGATATTAATCCTGAGCAATCAACAAGATTGCTTGGTATTTGACTTGTATTTTTTATGAAATAGCCCTGGATGGTTGATGTTCCAACTTAGAAAAGACTAGGTCTCTGGGATGAACCCAGAGCCATGGCAGAGTCTGGAAAGCTACCTGTGGTGTATTCAATAAGCCTAAAACTTGATCACTTGATGACTTGATCACTTGAAGCCCGTTATTCATTGATTTGCTAGAGCGGGTGCCAGTAACATTTCCATTGGACCTTATCACGTGTCAATGTAGACCGAAGGCATTTGGTGATTCAGGAGTATGAAGAGCCTCAAACCGTTCCTTCAGGGTCTTGACAAGGAAGTCTGACCATCTTGTAGGTGGGGGGCCACAAGATATTTTGACATCGCATGGGATCCAGTCTGTGGCTCTAGTCCAGTGATCTTCTCCAAGTCACATTACATGTCCAGCCCATCTGATTTTTGATGCCTTGGCAAATGAGACAGTGTCCCTGATTCTGGAACAGCGACTAAGGTCTGAACTCCAGATTCCTTCTCTCATTTGAGTGAGGTGTGATATTCCAAGCATAGCTCTTTCGATTCCTCTTTGGGAGACCCAAATAGCATTCTCATCCTGCTTTTGTAGGGCCCAGGTCTCTGAGGCGTATGTTAATGCAGGGAGAACGAACGGTGGAGTCAAAGAGATGTGACCAGAGCTGGAGGTACTTTGTCCTTTTAGCTATTTCTTCAATGCCTTTGAAGGCAATCCATACCTCTCGCTTCCTCCTGCACAGCTCAGGTATTAGGTGGTTCATTATGTTGACTTCTCGACCTAGGTACACATAAGTGCTGAATTCAGAGATGTCTGTTCCATTGAGAGTGAATGGGGCTTCAGGAACTAGTTCATTTTTCATAAACATAGTTTTCTTTAGATTCAGCTGTAGACCTATCTTTCCACATTCTCAGTCAAAGTCATCCAGCATTTGTGCCCCTTGGCTAATGTTTGATGTCATTAGAATGATGTCATCAGCGAAGCGGAGGTGGTGTAGTTGCCTACCATCTATCTTCACTCCCATTCCTTCCCATTCTAATTGTCGCATGATGTTCTCAAGGGTGGCGCTGAAGAGTTTTGGTGAAATGATATCATCCTGTCGAACCCCTCCTTTGACATCAATGATCACTTCCATGTAGAATGGTGAGTGAATCCGTAATATAACTCACGAAGAATCTTGATGTATTGGGTTTGAACGCCCTGTTTGGCTAGGGCTTCCATGACCGCTTCAGTCTCCACAGAATCAAAGGCTTTCTGTAAATCAATGAACGTGAGACAGAGTGGCATCTTGTACTCCCTACAAACCTCGATGAGCTTGGTTACCGTGTGGATATGGTCGATTCCTTTCCGGAAGCCTGCTTGCTCACATTGTTGTCTTTCATCTAGTGTTGTGCCAATCCTGTTCAGGATTACTCGTGTAAACAGCCTGTAGATGACGGACAGCAGGCAGATGGGGCAATAGTTGCCAATGTCGTGAATGTCTCCCTTCTTGAACAGTAGAACTGTCCTGCTGGTTTTCCATTGGGAGGGCACCTCGCATTCGGACATGTAGTGTGTGAAGAACCAAGTTAGTGTATTGATGAGTACCGATGGCAGATACTTCAGGTGTTCGGGTCTGACTTTGTCTCGGCCTGGTGCTGTTCCCTTCTTTACCAATGAAATGGCATGTCGGATTTCAGAAGGGAGAACGTTGGAAATGTCATATCAATCCTGTGAAATTTTGTATGTGGGCAGGTGGATGTGGCTATCAAAGAGATCTGAGTAGAAGTCATGGATAATCTTCTCCATTGCCTTTCTGGAAGATGTGATAGATCATCAGGGTGTCGGAGGGCAGTCATCTTGGTCTTATGGTTGGCAAAGGACAGGCTGGCTATGCGAATGCTTTTCCCAGCTTCTGTTGCATTTTCCAGTATTTCTACTCTTCTCTCTTTGAGGTCTTCTTTTGCCGCTTCTCTGCACTGCTTTGCAAGCTTGGACACTAGCATTTGGTCGCCTGAAGCTTGCACCTTGCCACATTGTCGAATGAGCTCCAGAGTTTCTGAAGACAGGCGTCCTTTTGTGTCTTTCTTTCTCTTGGCATTCTTCGCAAAATCATGGAGGTGCTGAACCAGTCGGTTGTATTCTTCATCAATGTCATCAATGGTGGTATCTTCTCATGTTGCTGCAATGGTGCCAAAGAGTTCCCAGTGGGTGGTCATTCTGGGAGTTTTCTTCTTAAATTTTGAAGCCTTTTCTCCCCATTGCGTGAAGTAGAATTTTGCACGAAGGGAGATGGTGGTCCGATCCTGGGAAAACAGCAACATCGGTCATACAAAACCATCGATTAAAGATGATGTGGCCAATTTCATTGTGGAACTGTCCTCCAGGAGTTTCCCATGTCCAACGTTTTGCTTCAGACTTCTGGAACCATGAGTTCCCATGAATGGTCTTGGTGGACATGATAAATTTGGATAGTCTCTCACCCTGTTTGTTCCATTCTAGTCCATGGGTCCCAATGTGCAGGTCTTCAGCTGATCTTCTTGGTCCTATCTTGGCATTATAATCCCAACTATGATCTTGTAGAAGGTGTGATCTTTTTATAGAACTCCTCCAATTCCATGTAGAATTTCTCAATTTCATCTTCCCCTGTATGTGGATGTTGGTGCGTGGACAATGAAGATAGAAATTGCTGGCTGTGGGCCACATCTCTTCAAGTGTAATTCCTCCTATCTGGTTTGTTAATCATTCAAATAAGTCAATGTTTGGCGGCCATGTTCTTCTTGACAATGACTCAACCCCGATGCCTCTTTCCTCGCTAGTTCCAAGGAACAATTCTTCTCCGGTTTCAAATACAGCATGATGCGACTGATTCCTCCTCCTCTTAGTCAGACAGATGATGTCATACTTGATCTTTTGCGCTTGCACCATCAGATCCTTACATATGATTCTGATGCCAGTGTACGTGCATTGAATGTATAGACAGTCACTTTAGTCCTTCTTTGTTTGGGCAGCCTTTTGGCCATGAAATTTTATCAGGCACTGCTTGTTCACCTTTCTTACTGCTGCCATATTAAGGGCTCTTTCGGGGTCAGGAAAATAAACATTTTTGTTACTGGTTTTGGCATATCAAACATGCATCCAACAGCTTGCCAGGCTCTGCCATGCGGGCGCTATACTCTCTATATTGTGGGGCTCTCTAAGAGTGGTGGGTAGAATATCCATGGTAATTTGAGCCGTAAATCAGTGGTCATGTGCAGCGGGGAAAGCTGGTTTCTGCTCTGCCAGGTGTATCTGCGTCTGTGGCTCAAGCATTCCTGGGCTTGAAATACTCTCCTCTGAAGGGTGGGTCTCTGAAGGGTGGGTCCTTGTAGGCTGGGTTTCTGACCTCCGGGCCGGAGACTGGCTTAACCTCTCGGGTGGAGATCTTAACGAGCTACAGAGTGTGATTGGTGAAGATTGCAGCCAGCAAAGTGTGGGGGGTTTCTCACACCTAAGAAACTGTTAATGTTTTTACAGCCTAAAACAGTAACAATAATAGACCTAATTCCCAAAGCATGAAGACATCACTGGTGTACGCTTGAGCAAATTGATTAACAACAGGAAGTCAAGTAACAAATGACTATAGACCTATCAATTATGGGGTCTATAGTAATATTGGGGAGAGGAGTGATAGGGTCCTGGGAAGAGAGATGATACATGTCAGGGATGCCCCTGGGGTCCCCAACAGTGCTGGGAAGTGAGTTCTTTCTACCTCTGAAGCTGGTGGGGAATGGATGAAGACTCAGGAATCCGATGTAGTTTTAAAAGGCTTAACTTATCACAGATTCAGACATACAAATCCACAATAAGAAAAACCCTGTGCTTAGGATTCCTGGCTAGAACCCCAGTCATATGTAGGTCCAAAATGGCGGCCATCACGTGTAAAGGCCCTGTAAAGAGGAGACAAAGACAAGCCTCCCAAGAAGGGTACAAGCTCACAAAGAGAGAGCCCAAAAAGGAGGGGGCCGAGAGAGGAAGCAGGCTAGTCTTATACCCCTGCAACTCAGATCTCCCTCCCACTGTTATGGAAAGAAGGGAGGGTCAAATGCCCTCAGGTAATTTCTCCCAGCACCTCACCTAGGCCCTTTTATATGCTAATTTCTTGAGCCAAGATCTGCCTGGAAATGCCTTTTATAGGGTAGAGAAGGGGGGTTTCCGAGATGGCTTGTCTCTGTACCAAAGTCGAATGCTAGTACCAGTTAAATATTTCTCCAAGCCTTCACAAGTCTCCGTCTACTTCATGGTAGTTTTGTATTTTAGTTGCCTTTGAGTATATCAGGGATCCATGCTTGTTTGGTTGGAGGCAAACAGCATTTCTCTCTGGTCTAATTACTTAGGGATCCTACATGACCAGGCAAATATGCTGGTAAGATCTAGCTAGTCCCATGATGATTGTGGTAGCATGGGAGAGAATATTTATACCAGCTAGTACAGAATACATGGTCAGATAAACTGCCACATTTAGACTACCCCTTATCTATGAAGTGATTTGCAGGCGGCAATTCAGAGCAGATGCAGTGGCTCTTAGAGGAGTCCTGCAACAGATAGGATAAAGATAATTTGGTGAAGAAGAAACTTTTTTTTCCAAATTTGTTCTGGTAGAAGTGAGGAGGGATATCTAACATTCATGTAATGCGACGTGCAGTTGCCTCTCAGCAAGTAGTATTACAATTCATCTTCAGTAACTACTAAACCATGTTGGGGGTAAAGGGTGGACCTGACTCAAATTCAAAATCTTAATTGAATATAGAGAAAGATATTTAAGAGAGTATTGGAAACATTTATTTTTAATGACAACTGATTTATAAATGCTTAATGCCTCAATTATTTTTATTGTATAGTTTTCAGAGATATTAACATTTTTAATATGCTAATCTCTGAGCTCTGCTAAAGCAATCCAGTGAAATCATTTTTATCCAATCTAGGGAAGAAATTTAAAGTTGACTCTGAGGAACAGCACACTAACGGAAGGGTTCTTTTTTTTCTGAGCAGCAAAATTGAAAGGAACTCTCCAAAAGATGTAGAGAAGTCTTCCTGTAATTTATTTCTCCCTATTCATAGTTATGTGATCAGAGCTGGATCCTCAATGATCTTTAATTTAATTAAATTAAAGAAATATATTAATGAAATGTAAACTGCTCAATCAAAACAGAAAACCAAGCTGATTGGCACTGTTTATTAATTTACTTTTTAAAAATAATTTTGAGGAGTTTCAGATTCTAATGAGTTTTCTGAGATATAATTTGTTAAGTATTCGATTATCTGATCAATTACTAAGGATTTGTACTTATGTCTAGATGCTACATCACAGTGAAGAAACAGGCATTCACCTACTTGATCTCGCAGGAGAGGCTGAATGTGCAGTTGAGAAAGAAACACACACTTACTATTCATTTTACCACAACTGGCAGTTCTGTTGCAGTAAAAAATTAATATTGAGAAAATATTTTGACAGCACATCTGTTAAATCACTTTGCTGATTTTCATTCCAAACAATTATGATCTCTTAGCTGGTAACTACAATGAGTCCTGTCATGGGCAATGCTTAAAATATAGGGAGTAATGTGTAACTAATATTTGAAATTATATATATATAGAAGCACGGGTTTGTGATTTTTTAACACATCAGGATTTACACTCTCTACACATTATTGTTCTTTTTTTAAAAATCAGGCTTGTTTTTATATTTTAATTTTAGTTCTTAATTAACATGATGTTTTATTAAGCACCATGAATTACAGAGCTGTTTTAGAGAGAGAGAGAGAATAAAGTATCTGCCCCAAGGCAGGGGGGGAGGGGGTGGAGGGAAATGGCAGACACTGGTGGTGGGAAATGGACACTGGCGACAGGATGGGTATTGTAAGAATCATAATATTTTTAAAAAATTGTTTCAAGCATACAATGTTGCAATGCCAGTCCCACCACCAGTATCCTCTGGGTCTCTGCCATTACCCAGTCTGCCTCTTGACAGGCATATAACAAATTTACTTCATATTGCTTGTTCCAGCAAAAGCTAAAGAAAATGCAAAGGAATAAATGCACAAAAATCAATTTGCAATTATTAATTGCTATATGATTTTAACTGAAGGAAGGAAAATCAAACAACTTGTTACAATATAGTGTACTGCTATTCTCATCTACATGACTACATTTTAAACTCTGGCATCTAAAACATACTCCATTAATTTTTGTACATGAACCTTATTACCTTAACCATCATATCTTTTTAATTGTTTAATTATTTTCTTTATTTAAAAATTGTTTCAGAACACACCCTATGGTGCCCAGAACTTACTCCTGGATCTGTGCTCAGGGGATATTCCTGGCAGGGATTGGGGAACCATCTGTTATGCTAGGAGCCTCATGAGGCTCCCAGGAGGCAAAAGTGGGTTTTGGGTGTTGGGTCCATCACCTCTGTAGGGCCTCGGAAGCAGCGGATGAGACTTCGCTCACCATAATAGCAGCCATTTTCATGGTTTAGACCCGGTACATCAAACTAGTGGAACCAGTCATGTTCTAGAATATATTACAATCTACAATGTGGCACCCAGGAGGGATGGCGGGTTCTAGTCCTGGCCCGCCACCCCAGCAGAGCCTTGCAACAAGCAGATGACCTCCCACTCCATGAGGGCCTCCATTTTCCACATCCGGACTTCTCTCTCGTCAGAACTCCACCCAGTAGACCAGCCTATCACAGCCCGGCTCATTGAGATCTGCCTGCAGCAATCTTTTTTTTTTTTTTTTTTTTTTTCTTTTGGGTCACACCCAGCGATGCTCAGTGGCTACTCCTGGCTCTGCACTCAGGAATTACTCCTGGCGGTGCTCGATGGACCATATGGGATGCCGGGGATCGAACCCAGGCCCGCACAGGCCGGCCGCCTGCAAGGCAAATGCCCTACCTGCTGGGCTATCGCCTCCAGCCCAATCTTTTTAAATCTGTCTCAGGTATGCTGATCCAGAGACTACAGACATGGGGCAGAGCTGCTACTGGCTCTCCCTGTGCCCAGCTGCTCACGAGGCACCCAGGAGGGATGGCGTGTTCTAGCCCTGGCCCACCACACCAGCAGAGCCTTGCAACAAGCCAAACAACCCCCACTCCATGAAGGCCTCCATTTTCCAAATCTGGACTTTCCTCTCGACAGAACTCCACTCAGAAGACCAGCCTATCACTGCCCGGCTCATGCGGCCGCAAGCAGCCACACGCGGTTCATCAATAAATGCTGGATTTAGAGATGACTACAAGAGTATACTACCCACACGGCAGAGCCTGGCAAGCTACCCGTGTCATATTTGATATACCAAATACCAGTAACAATTTTAGACCTCACTCCTATGACCTGATTAATGGTTTGAGGCTCTTTATGTTCCTGGAGCAAGCAGGTGCCTTTGGGCTCTACTTGCATGAGACAGGACGTATGGAGATATTACTGGTGCCTGCTCGAGCAAATCGACGATGAACGGGAAGGCAGTGATACAGTGATCTGTTATGCTGAAGATTCAACTCAGCATGTCTGTGAGTAAGGCAAGCGCGGAGACCTACAATCCTACATTGCTCTGGCCCTGGACCTATTGAATTTTACTGTGCGACCATAGGAAGGTATTTATTCTGTTTTTTTTTTAATTTTTCATCTTTAAGATGAATATAATAATAGTGATTTCACATTCTCTTTCATCCCTCCATCTTCTTTTCCATTAATGTTTATTAAAAATCTATTCTTTCTAGCCACTTCGCTGGCTGCTTAAAGCTATAATAGTGAACAAAACTAGAATGTTGGATACTTAAGCTAGTGAGGTGGTTATCAAGATTGAATCAGACGGTATATATGTGTTATCCCACCTAAATATCCTTAGTACTGAGTATATCTACCTTTTTCAAAAAGGTCATAATTCCCTCTTACCAATTTCCTAAATCATACAACAGTTCAAGGCAGAAAGAACAGAATCGATGGGAAAATACTTTTCAAACACATGAAATATTTAACACAAACTTAATTCTTTTCCTTGAAGATACTTTATCTTGTCACTGTTTTGTATATGAACAAAAACCAATAAAATAGAAATCATCATCAAACACTGGTCTACAGTAAGATTAATCTTATTAGTGGAAATAATTCATATATTGTTTAGTCTTATTAGTAAGGTAATTCAAACATCATTTAGTCTTTTTTTATTTTGGGGGCCACACCCTGAAATACTCAGACGGTTGCTCCAGGCTCTGTATGCAGGAATTACTCCTGACAGAGCTCAGGGCACCATATGTGGTGCCGGGGATCAAACCTGGATAAGCCACATTCAAGGCAAACACCTTAGCTGTTATACTATCAACCATCACCAATCTATCCTTTTTCAATATAATTTGTGCCACCATGTAATGTCTCAGTGTTCTCTAGTGTTAAGACTTTACTTCATTGATAATGTAATTGTGACTCGGAATGGTGTGAAATTCAAATCTTAGAAGCATACATAATAATAGCACAAATGAGAAATTTGGGAGAATAAATCAATGCAGTTGTTAGCACCTTATTTATGACTGACTTTTCAATCTAGATTAGTTCGCTTGGTTCACATCTTAGTTTTTTCAGGCTGCTAAGATACTATACCATATACTGAACTGTTTATCAACAGCGGAAAAGCTTTTCTCGTACTTCAGATTTGTGAGTGTGCAAGACAGAGGCACCGATTTTTTTACTCTCTGATGAAATCCCTTCTCCTTGACTTTTACTGACACTGAGTGGGGAGAGCGAACCCTATACGTTTGTTTCAGAAACGATTCCCATTACTAAGAGGCTGTCTACCCTCAAGAATTTAATCAGCCTCCCAAACATACTCCTCTTAACACTGCCACTTTGGGATTAGAATTTCAACATATATTATATAGTTTAGGGATAGAAATAACCGATAATGGTAAGAACTAGAACAATTAATCTATAATATTAATAACAAATCAACTATATATAAAGATAAGGTACTACAAAAATATAGGGATTTTTTAGCATTTTTTATTTGTGGCAACACAGACTAGATCAGCGTTTCACATCCAGCCTTGGTAATTGAGGGTATAGAAGACAGAGCCTGCATGGTTTCTTTTCATTATCTAAAGTTTTATGTCAAAAACTTTTAAGATTGGTTTGCAAGTCTCTGTTTTCAGTTACTGGTAGTTTCTTGATACTTTTCAAACATAGAGGCATGCTGCTGACCAGGGAATACAGTGAGTTATGGAGTTTTGTGTTTCAGAAGTGGTAGGTTGTAAACATTTAGTATATATATATATATATTTATATATATATATATATATATATATATATATATATATTATTGTTTCTTTTAGCTACAACTTTGTGAATTTTTTGTCTTTTTTTGTGCCAGTTGCAGCAGTGTTTAGGGTTTAGTACTGCCTGCTTTCAGGGATCACTCCTGGTGGGGTCAGGAGACCTACAGGGTACTCAGAGCAATCGTGAGTGCTGCATGCAAAGTGAGTGCCTTATCCACTTACATTCTCTCTAGCCACCCACAGATTTGTGATTTGTGTCTTGTATTAGGTAAAGGGGGCCACGGCAGAGGCTGGCAAGCTACTCTGGTGTGGTATGTTTGATATGCCAAAAACAGTAACAATAATGGACCTGATTCCCAAGGAATGGAGATGTTACTGGTGCCCGCTAGAGCAAATCGATGAACAATGGGAAGACAAGTGAAGTGAAGTGATTATGTAAAGGGCTAAGTACCTTAGTACCTTAACATCACAAGGTCTGTGGGACAGAGTAGAATCTAACGGTCTCTGGACTAATGATCTAGGACTCTGTATGAATAACCTTTCTAGAACAATTCCCATCAAAATATTACATGTCCCATTATTAAGGTAGTAAACTCGTTTTTGGCCCCGTACATCTCAAATAGGATATGTTTGATTTATTTTGACTTATCACTTATCTTACTGTTGTTCATCGATTTGCTCGAGCGGGTGCTGGTAATGTCTCCATTCGTTGGGAATGAGGTCCATTATTGTTGCTATTTTTGGTATATCAAATACACCACGTGTAGCTTGCCAGACTCTGCAGTGACTCTGGGTTCAGCCCAGGGGGCCCAGTCTTTTTTGCTTCAGTATTAGGTGGTGGAGCGATTTGTCTGGTTATTTTTACTTAAAAATAACTTTTTTGGTTGCTTGAATTTGTAAGATTAGATACCAGGTAAAATTGGAGTATTTCAACTTAATACTTTAACTTAAGTTTCATACCATAGCAAGATAAATGGTTATATAGATAATATGTCCACTGATGAGGTAAAAATCTTTATAGTGGAATTTGTAATTATCCTTTTTAGAGTATGATCATAATACTGAAAACATTTGCAATGTTTTAGTGAAATGGTCAAAAACAATATTCTCTCAGGAAATATATACATAAAGTATCTTTGCCTAAGTGATTATATCACTTGAACTTTCTTTGAACTCTGTGCATATCTTGCTAGTTATGACAAACAAAGTGATTGCTCACAGTGCATTGCACTTGCCTTTAAAGAAATACCAGAAGAACATTGACAAAAGGCAGAAGTAAGACTGGATGTAAAAGGTTATTGTCTTGCGAAAGTCTCAAATGTCAGCTAATAGAAAATGCTAATTATCCTACACAACAATATAAACTATTTCAATTCAAGAGTATGTGTTGCTTTGAAATTAATAGCCATTGATCTTCTGATTTTTTACAATTATTCTCTGTCCTTTCCTCAGAATATCTAGCCATCAGTCCTTGAGACAAAACCCATTTCACCATTTTTATTGACCATGGTTTAATGAGTGACCTGGCCTTCCCGTTTGGACAGATTGTAATAGGTCCATCCATCTGAGCGTCTGTCAGACAGAGCTGTGTAACCTTTCCTGTATGTTTGGTTTTCAGTGAAAAGGCTTTTAAACAAAAAAAAAAAAACTGCAAATAATTGTGTTTCTGTGGACATTTGCATTTACTTCAAATACTGGTTGGAAGGAGCCTTATTAATCAAGATCTTCACATTACAAAGTACTAAGAAAGACATCCCCTTGGGAGATGAACACTATGTATTCAGATTGCTCTCTCCTGCTTTATTCCAAATTGCTTTGAGATAACTTTGTGAGTTATAGTTTTTTCAAATAGAGAATTAAAATTCTCTTATTTTTATGGGGAAGATTCCATCGAGTAGAAATAAGAAATGCTCACTCTCCATTCCTATAGAATAAACCATAAATGTAATTTCATCCAATACACAGTTGCGTTAGAAAACGTCTTCAAAAATCACTGAATCCCAAGTCAGATTTTGACTTGAAATGAGTAGACAAACCTAGGATATTTGGGTGTGATGTGAATTATTAAAGAAGACATAAAGAGTGTTGGAAATTATTCAAATTTATCTAGGTAAAAATTTCCACTTTGAGGCTATATATATAATTACATGGTGTGAGAGAAATTTATTTAGATCAAGTCCTGTCACAAAATCAAGACACTAATTTTGAATAAAAGAAAACCAACACAGTGTCTTCTAGTCAAACAAGAAATAGCAAAAAGGGTTCCCCATCTCTTCCTATCATAATTAATGACTGAAATATATTCTCACTCTATGAAAAGTGCACACATGAACATCTTTCATGTCAAAGTAGTTGAGGGACAGATAAATCCAACATATCCCATAGAGAATAAATTTCATATTATTTGGGCACAGATATACATATACATAATATACATATACATAATATACACTTAATCATGTTAAAAATCGTGGGTTTTTTCTCTTGAGAAAAATGAGTGAAAGAGTTTGGAGTAATAAGAAACTCAATATATTTCCTTATTCAAAAAACTAATTCTCACATACATCTGGAACAAACTTCTGTCAGGCTCCAATAAAATCTCCAAGTCTCAACCCTCATGCCCATCTTGGTGGATCTTAAAACATGCAACTATAGCAGAGATCTTGTTAAATCAGTTTAGTGATAACTCTTGAGATGAATATTTTATTTCCCTTGTTGATGTGCTGAATATAAGATTGTATATTTCCTCCCTGACATGTCACCCATGGCATAATTAATTCCCCTGGCATTCCTTTGCACTGATGTTAACAAAATTCTCCTTTATGGCAATAATTTCCTCTTCGTGATTAGGATCTTGTTAGTGTGGGATCCCATTGACTGTCCAACCTATTTCCTTGACAACTAATCTCTACTTGCCTGTGCTGTATTCAGAATAGAGTTGAATATATATATATATATATATATCAGAATATAGATATCTTTATATTCTGAATTTATCTATTCAGAATAAAGATACTTCTGTATTGAAGTATCTTTTCTCTTACTTCAGGCATGGTGGAATACATGTTGTCAACTTCTGACCAGTCAGGCACTGGATTTTCTTTGCTGTTGCACATATTCTTGTTCTATTTCAAGACAGAAAGATTCAGAATCTCCTGACCCACTTCTCCCATCTTTATTTTACTACCTGAGTCAGTGAAAGTATTTCACAGAAGAATCCAGAAGTGTGTCCTATAGGACTTTAAGAGACTTCCGATCTGTTCTGTTTTCTCTTCATTCATCTCTATTCCTTCAGATGGGGAACATTAATGCAATACTTTTACACCCCTCATTTGTGAAAGCAATTTCTAATATGACAGTTATTTTTGTCTTCATTTGTAACATAAAATGATGCATTACGTTTCTTATGCTCGGAGAACCTCTACAAAAGGGCTTGGACCAAGGGTTTTCTCAAGATGTTACAAAATCCACAAATACAGATCTGGTGCTTCAGGACAAAGGCCAGCTGGAATATTAGTGCCTAGGGTGGTGCAACCCAGGACTAGTTGTGATGAGGCCACCAAGGGCACACTCCCTGGCACAGAGAGGAATGTCATGCTGGAGTCTGAACTTAGCATCTTTCTATGCAAACCATTGACTTTAAATTTTAAAGCTAGCTCACAAGCCCAGCATTAGACTTTTCCCCTGAAAATCCTATCTTTCATATTAACAGTAACTCCATAGTATAATTCTGCCCATATTAAGCATACTTTAACTAAAACACTGACAAGATAGCTGAACATATTATTTATATGCATATATTCTATCACTGTATCACTGTCTTCCCGTTCATCATCGATTTGCTTGAGCGGGCACCAGTAACATCTCCATATTCCTGTCTCATGCTAGTAGAGCCCAAGGGCACCTGCTTGCTCCAGGAACATAAAGAGCCTCAAACCATTCCATCAGGTCATGGGAATGAGGTCTATAATTGTTACTGGTATTTGGCATATCAAATATGACATGGGTAGCTTGCCAGGCTCTGCCGTGTGGGTAGCATATTCTTGTAGTCATCTCAAAATCCAGCATTTATTGTTGAACCACGTGGCTTCAAGCGGCCATGCGGCGGGGTTGTGATAGGCTGGTCTGCTGGGTGGAGTTCTGATGAGGGGGAAGTCCGAATGTGGAAAATGGATGCCTCTGATGGAGTGAGGGGTCGTCTGGCTTGTTGTGAGGCTCTGCTGGGGTGGAAGGCCAGGGCTAGAACCTGCCATCCCTCCCGGGTGTCTCATGAGCGGCTGGGCTCAGGGAGAGTCAGTAGCAGCTCTGCCCCATGTCTGCGAGTCTCTGGATCAGCATACCTGGGCTAGTTTTAAAAAGACTGCAGCAGGGTGGATCTCGATGAGCCAGGCTGTAATAGGCTCATCTGCTGGGTGGACTTCTGATGAGGGGGATGTCCGGATGTGGAAAATGGAGGTCCCTGATGGAGTGGGGGGGTCGTCTGGCTTATATATTCTATGAACTTAACAAATATAGGACTTTGCTAAAGGACTATATCCTTTCACTACTGACACCTTATAATATAGACTGTAGAAAAGGGAAATCTATAAAGATATATTTTGTATTTCGCACACATATGATATAGAGCAAATTGTTATAACAGAAGATTTATATCAAGAAGATAAGAATCAATATTCGCTATATAGCCTAATTTGTGTAACCTGTTATGCCTACTACATGACTGACATAAAAATGCTAGCATTAAAAATGCTTAGCATTTTTCTTCTGGTGATTTTGGGTCACACCTGGCTATGCTCAGAGGCTACTCCTGGCTCTGTACACAGAAATTACCCTGACTTTGCTCTGGGGACCATATGGAATTCTGAGGATTGTACCCTGTTGGCTGCATGCAAGGCAAACACTCTAACCACTGTCTGCCCCACGACATACAGGGCAGTTTTGATTATTACAAAGAGAAACTGTTGCACTGGTCCCCTCTCCAGCCAGACCATTTGCACTACTTTTAAACATTGTGGCTTTAGGATTTTGTTTTAATACGGATAATTTATCTTGTCATTTCCTTGCTTCCTTATTGTTGTCTTGTATTTAGTTTCAGTTTGCTTTGAGTCATTCCAGAGATCATGGAGACTATGTTTAGCCATTGTAATTTTTATCTCTGATCTCATTTTAAATCATTTACCTTGATGGTTAGCATTACTGTGGTGTGTGTGTGCACACTAGAGAAAAAAAAATGTGTTCTACGGTAAACTCATTATTTAATGCATAATTTAGGAGTTATAATGTTGAGTGTCAATAGTTACAATGTGTTTTTTTTTTTTTTTGGGTCACACCTGGCAATTCTCAGGGGTTTCTCCTGGCTCTGCACTCAGGAATTACTCCTGGCGGTGCTCGGGGACCATATGGGATGCCGGGAATCGAACCTGGGCCGGCATGGGCTGGCCGTGTGCAAGGCAAATGCCCTACCTGCTGGGCTATCACTCCGGCCCACAATGTGTTTCTTAAAGGCTTGCCATTACGACATTGAAGAACCTATAATGTTATGCAAATCTTTCTATAAACTTTCTTTGAAGCTATAGAAATTTTCATAAATAGCCTGAATATGAGCAAATTATAAAAAAGCAATTTTAGACTGCTTTAAAAATAGAGCTTACCCATGAAATGATGGTTATCTATAAAGTGATCACTAAATAATTTTAAATAACTTGATATCATATTGGAAATTTTTATTCAATAATGATAGTAATTTTATTGAATGTAATCAAATTTATTGAATGTAATCAAGATGAGGAACATGCAAATTGGGGTCAGTTTAAGACGTATCAGCAGTAAGAGAATGTATAAAACTCAGATTGAATTATTTGGAGGAACATCAAAGAAATGTAGTTGTCTCTCTGCTGTGATGCTAAGCATGGGACAGAATCAGTTGCCCAGTAGGGCTGTTAATTCAAAAGAGTATCCAGAGTGGCTTTGTTTAGCAGTCAACATTTTCACAGACCAAACTTTTGGTTCTGACGACATACTAATGATAAGATGTTTTTGATGTGCTGTTGTGTTCCTACTAAATTCATTAGTTTGCATTATCTGTAATATTCTCTCTTCACTTTGGTTTTGCCAATCAGGAAGTGAAGTTACTGGGAAGATTAATTTTATATTATACAAACGTCAAAATTCTGTGTTTGGTGGAATCACTTCACTTGATCACTTGAATCCAGTTATCTATTGATTTGCTCGAGCGGGCACCAGTAACATTTCCATTGGACCCTATCACGTGCCAATGTAGCCCAATGGCAACTGGTTGATTCAGGAATATGAAGAGCCTCAAACCGTTCCTTCAGGGTCTTGACAGGGAAGTCTAACCATCTTGTAGGTGAGTGGCCACATGATCTTTTGACATCCCATGAGATCCACTCGGTAACGGCTCTACTCAAGCGGTTGTCTCCAAATCACATTACATGTCCAGCCCATCTGATTTTCGATGCCTTGGCAAACGAGACAGCACCCCAGATTATGGAATAGCGACACAGGTCAGAACTCCGATTCCTTCTCTCACTTGAGTGAGGCGTGATATTCCAAGCATAGCTCTTTCCATTCATCTCTGGGAGACCCAAATAGCATTCTCATCCCTACGTTTATAGGGCCCAGATCTCTGAGGCATATGTTAATGCAGGGAAAACGGTGGAGTCAAAGAGATGTGGCTGGAGCCGGAGGTTTTTTGTCCTTTAAGCCATTTCTTCGATGCCTCTGAAGGCATTCCATGCTGTTCTCTACCTCCTGCACAGCTCAGGTTTTAGGTCATACATCATGTTGAATTCTTGACCTAGGTACACATAACTGCTGCATTCAGAGATGTTTGTTCCATTGAGAGTGAATGGGGCCTCAGGAACTAGTTCATTTTTCATGAACATAGTTTTCTTCAGATTCAGATGTAGACCTATCTTTCCACATTCTCGGTCAAAGTCAGCCAGCATTTGTGCCGCTTGGCTAATGTTTGGTGTTATTAGAACGATGTCATCAGCGAAGTGGAGGTGGTGTAGTTGCCGACCATCTATCTTCACTCCCATTCCTTCCCAGTCTAATTGTCGCATGATGTTCTCGAGGGTGGCGCTGAAGAGTTTTGGTGAAATGCTATCATCTCTGTCGAACCCCCTCTTTTGACATCAATGATTATGGATTACCCTGGATCCCACCATTCTTCTTCGTAGAATGGTGAGATCCAGGTGGTAAATCCATAATACAGCTCACAAAGGATCTTGATGTATTGGGTTTGAACACCCTGTTTGGCTAAGGCTTTGATGACTGCTTCAATCTCCACTGAATCAAAGCTTTCTGTAAACCAATGAACATGAGACAGAGTGGCATCTTGTACTCCCTACAAACCTCAATGAGCTTATTTACTGTGTGGATATCCGTCAATTGTGCTGAATCTTTTCCGGAAGCCTGCTTGCTCGCATGGTTGTCCTTCATCTAGTGTTCTGATAATCCTGTTCAGGATGACTCATGTAAATAGCTTGTAGATGACGGACAACAGGCAGATGGGGGCAATAGTTGCCGATGTCATGAATGTCTCCCTTCTTGAACAGTAGAACTGTCCTGCTTGTTTTCCATTGGGAGGGTACCTTTCATTCGGACAGGTAGCGTGTGAAGAGCCGAGCTAGTGTATTGATGAGTACCGACGGCAGATTCTCCAGGTGTTCGGGTCTGACTTTGTCTGGGCCTGGTGCTTTTCCCTTCTTTACCGATGAGATGGCATGTCAGATTTCAGAAGGGAGAACATTGGGAATGACATATCCATCCTGTGGAATTTGGTATGTGGGCAGGTGGATGTGGCTATCAAAGAGATTTGAGTAGAAGTCCTGGATAATCTTCTCCATTGCCTTTCTGGAAGATGTGAGAGATACATCAGGGCGTCGGAGGGCAGTCATCTTGGTCTTATAGTTGGTGAAGGAAAGGCGGGGCGGTGTGAACGCTTTTTCCGGCTTGTGCTGCATCCTCCAGTATTTCTGCTCTTCTGTCTTTGAGGTCTTCTTTTATCGCTTCTCTGCACCGTTTATCAAGCTTGGATGTTAGCATTTGGTCTCCTGAGACTCGCGCCTTGCCACATTGGCGAATGAGCTTCCAGAGTTTCAGAAGACAGGCGTCCTTTTGTGTCCTTCTCTCTCTCGGCATTCTTTGCACAATCATGGAGGTGATGAACCAGTGGTTATATTCTTCATCGATATCGTCAATGGTGGTATCTTCCTATGTTGCTGCAATGGTGCCAAAGAGTTCCCAGTTGGTGTCCTTCTGGGAGTTCTCTTCTTAAACTTTGCAGCCTATTTTCCCCCATTGTGGGAAGTAGAATTTTGCACAAAGGAGACGGCGGTCCAATCCTGTTTGGAATTTGGGGACAACAGCAACATCGGTCAGACAAAACCGTCGATTGAAGATGATGTATTCAATTTCTTTGTGGAACTGTCCACCAGGAGATTCCCATGTCCAACGTTTTGCTTCAGCCTTCTGGACTGTGAGTTCCCATGAATGATCTTGGTGGACATGATGAACTCAGATAGTCTCTCACCCTGTTCGTTCCATTCTAGGCCATGGGTCCCGATGTGCAGTTCTTAAGCTGATCTTCTCAGTCCTATCTTGGCATTAAAATCACTGACTATGATCTTGTAAAAGGTGTGACCTTTTTATAGAACTCCTCCAATTAGTGGAATTGTCAAGTATATAGTTGACGGCACAAGTTATTTCAGAGAAAGTTCAAGATGGGATATTTAGATTCTAAAGTTCTACTTGAAGGTTTTATATGTTGGTTAAGTTCAAGAGATGAGGTGATCTAGAAGAAATTATTATTTCTATGTAAAATATATACATGTTTTTACGTGTATATATGTATGTATATATATATTTTTTTCTACATAGAAAACATAGTTACTGGTTACTGGTTTTGCCATATCGAACATGCATCAGACAGGTTGCCAGGCTCTGTTGTGTGAGCACTATACTCTCATTACTTTGTGGGGGGCTCTCTCAGAGGGGTGGGTAGAATTTTCACGGTAATTTTGATGTAAATTGAGCAGCCTCTGTGAGGGCTGCGCCGCAACTGGGAAAGCTGGTTTCTGCTCTGCAGGTGTATCTGTGTCTGTGGCTCAAGCACTCCTGGACTTGAAATACTCTCCTCTGAAGGGTGGGTCTCTGCAGGGTGGGTCCTTGTAGGTTGGGGTCTGACAAGTCGGGCTGTAGATTTGATTTATCTGTTGGGTGGGGATCTTAAGAGTTGTGAAGTGTGGATGGTGAAGATCGCTGCCAGCATGGTGGGGGGTTTCTCTGGGCTCTTCCGAGGCTCCAATGGGATGGTGGACTCGGACTGGAAGTTGCTCTCGTGGTCCATGGAATGCAGGGGTTCAACGGGGAAAGCTGCTTCTGCTCTGCCTGTTGTATCTGTGTCTGCATTAAATACACCTCAGAGACCTGGGCCCTACCAAAGCAGGATGAGAATGCTATTTGGGTCTCCCAGAGAGGAATCGAAAGAGCTATGCTTGGAATATCATGCCTCACTCAAGTGAGAGAAGAATCCGGAGTTCTGACCTCCGTCACTATTCTAGAATCAGGGGTGCTGTTTCGTTTGCCAAGGCATCGAATATCAGATGGGCTGGACATGTAATGCGATTTGGAGACAACCGCTGGACTAGAGCCATTACCGACTGGATCCCATGGGATGTCAAAAGATCACGTGGCCACCCACCTACAAGATGGTCAGACTTCCTTGTCAAGACCCTGAAGGAATGGTTTGAGGCTCTTCATATTCCTGAATCAACCAGTTGCCATTGGGCTACATTGGCACGTGATAGGTTCCCTTGGAAATGTTACTGGTGCCCGCTCGAGCAAATCGATGAATAACGGGATTCAAGTGATCAAGTGATCAAGTGATAGAAAACATAGAGTGCTAACTCAGGAATGAAGTCAGAGTTTTGGTCAAGATTTGTGTGAGAAGTTAAACAGTGAGATTTTTAAGAGAATGTCAGATGTTAGGAGTAAATCAAGGAGAGGGTGGTTTTCTGAAAGCACAGAAATTAAAGCTATTAATGTGAATGGAGATTAATTGTGGTTTAATTTAAGGAATTTGGAGTTCTGACTTCCATGGAAATTGCATTAGTATCAAGAACAGAAGAGTTTCCATTGGATTTATATACTTTTTGTTTGACGATAGTTGACTCATGAAGCAGTGACAACAGGAATAAAATAAGTGTAGCATAAAGAGAGAAAAGCAGTGGCAGAATAGGGAATATGAATATTAATTGTTTTTCTAAAAGTTTTATGTCTAACAGTACCTGGGATCTGTTATAGAACAATAGAAATCCTTATCCTCTTGATGTTCGTACTGTCTATTTTTAAACAGGTGTAATAGAACTTGTTTTAGTGTATAATAGAGTAATATTCATGATACAGAAAAAATTTGGAAAATTGTCCAAGATAAAAACATCCTTGGAAGGTGAAAGTTCATTAATTCGATTGCATCAAAGAGTTGATATATGATAGGAAACGAGTCCATTCCTCAACATTAGAATGGTTTTTTTCTAAGTAAATATAATGGAGAAAATAGTTTCAGAAAAATGCTAGCCTTGTGTGTATGTGTTTAGTAGTAGTAGCAGCTGTGGAAATAGTGACTGTGCTGGTGTTGTAATGAGTTGTGACGTAAAATGCACTTTTCATCATGCTATTAGATAAATCATTGTCATTGGATCTGTCCTTAGGAGGAAAAAGCCAGTAATGTTGGGAAGGAAGAAGAGAATTGAAGAGAAATGAGTTTAGATATGTGGCTGATGGTGGTGTACAGCTGGCATTGGAACACTGTAAATACTGATATTGATACCTAAGTAATGTAGTAGATGCTGGCATGTGCGAGTATAAGGCGACATTGGCAATTGGGGTATGGGCATATGGTATCTCCCACAATATTGTCATGTTATATCCACCAAAACTTCATTGTTCCTTTCAAAGCTATGTTTCAAACATGTATTACTAGCCTGTACAGAGCCACATCCACTTCACCAGTCCTCTTCTATTGAATTACAAAAATAATTATATCATTGAATTATATAGATCTGTTTTGCTTCATTCTTACCCTGGCTCATTCTTGTACTATTAAACAACTAGAATAATCACAAAAAATATGTGTTATGTCAACCTCCTTTTTGAGAAACAACTTCTCATTGAAATTTTAATTAAGATGTGAATCATTAGCGCTCTGTCTCTTATCAAACATTGCTTGCAAAATATTCTTGAACGAAATTCTACTAGCCAGTTATGGGCAGGTTTCTAGAAGAAAGTCTTTTAACTTAGTTGGTAATATATTCATGTGTGAGACTATTTGATGACAGCCTTTATGCTGTGTCACAACATCCCACATAATAAAATGTAATACAATTTTACTTTATATTATAATACATAATTTTAGGTATTAGACTTAAACTGTTGAGTCAATAATTCACAAGAAAATACAATTTGTGTTACTCTCAAGAGCATTTTAGCCCAGGAGAAAAGGAACAATGAAAACCCTAATAATGAGCCAGAGCAGTAGTACAGCAGGTAGTGTGTTTTTATGGGATGCAGTCAACCCAGGTTTGATTCCCACCCTATGTGGCCTTCAGCCAACCAGGAGTGATCTCTGAATGTAAATCTAGGAGTAAGCCCTGAACACTCTTGGTAAGGCCCCAAAAAAGAAAGAAGATAAAGTAAAGAAGAGAAGAATAGAGGGAAGGAGAAGTGAGAAGAATGGAAAGGAGTGGAGGAGAGATGGGGAGGGAGGGCAAGGTCATGGACTGGGAAAACGACTAATAAAATGATAAAAAAAAATCACACCCTTTAGGAAGATCGGACATTTCAGACTGACTAATCAATATGAATGAAGGGTTCCTATGAAAAAACAAGATTTGGGGCTGGAGCGATAGCACAGTGGGTAGGGTGTTTGCCTTGCATGCAGCCAACCAGGGTTCGATCCCTGGCATCCCATATGGTCCCCCCAAGCACCGCCAGGGGTAATTCCTGAGCAAAGAGCCAGGAGTAACCCCTGAGCACTGCGGTGTGACCCCCCCAAAAAAAGCAAAAACAAACAAAAAAAAACCAAGATTTATAGATGTAGATTTTCAATTTGTAATGGCAAAAAGAGAGAAGTCCAAAAATGGAGAGGTATTCTGGATTTTGGGGGAAGGTGATAAAAACATAAAATTCTATGATCTGTTACTTTTGAATATAAATAATATTTAATATTTATTTTTGTCTTGGGACAGCATTCTGTGGTGCTGAGGGATTACTCCTAGCTCTGCACACAGGGCTCACTCCTGGCTAGACTGGGGTTACTCTATGCGGTGCCAGGCTCAGGCTCAGGTTGGCCATTAGCAGGTAGGCAAACTGCGGTACTACTTGTCCATTATTTAATATGAATGATATCATTTTCCTGCAATGGTAGTAATACAAAAGACTTAAATAGTCATTGTAATAAACTCTTATATGTGTAATGTTTATTCAGCAAATATTTATTTAATGCTGATTTCCAAGGACCAGAAGTAGAGATCAAAGTATCAAAAAAATTTAAATCTTGACTCGTGTTTTAGTAGAAAAAATTGTCTCTGTATTTTAAAATAATTTTGTTACAAAAATATCAATTCATGAAGAACAGAGATGAAATGATTTTTAAGATTTTTTCTGTTTCTATCATGATAATAACAGCAGATTTAGATAAATAGCAACTAATGATAAACCTCAGCTGGATTTATTAATTGTTTAATCAAAGTCTTTCTAGATATTAAAAATGGATGGAACAAAATCCAAGTTTGCTACCATGGATCATTGCAGACCTATCTTCAAACAGCTGGATAAAAAAACATTGAAATTCAGATTTTTATATTGACTAATGCAAGGCTGCTCTTATGGAACCTTTGAACTGAAAAACTCTTTAGGAATGAATGATCCATGAATTGATGCTTTTAAACAAATGTGTTGGGACCCCAAAGATATGGCTTAATAGTAACTTTGCCTTTCAAGCCTGAGACTGCAAATTCAACCTCCGCACCCCAGCCTCACTCCATGAGGACCTCCATTTTCCACATCCAAACTTTCCCCCTCTTCAGAACTCCACCCAGCAGACCAGCCTATCAGAGCACAGCTCATCGAGATCCACCCTGCTGCAGTCTTTTTTAATCCAGCCCAGGTATGCTGATCCAGAGACAGACATGGGGCAGAGCTGCTACTGGCTGTCACTGTGCCCAGCTGCTCATGTGGTGCCCGGGAGAGATGGCAGGTTCTAGCCCTGGCCCGCCACCCCAGCAGAGCCCTCACAACAAGCCAGACGACCCTCCACTCCATGAGGACCTCCATTTTCCACATCCGGACTTCCCCTCGTCAGAACTCCACCCAGCAAACCAGCCTATCACAGCCCGGCTGCAGCCACAAGCGGCCGCATGGTTCATCAATAAATGCTGGATTTTGAGATAACTACAAGAGTATGCTACCACGCCGTCAGAGCCTGGCAAGCTACCTGTGTCATATTTGATATGCCAGATACCAGTAACAATTATAGACCTCATTCCCATGACCTGATGGAATGGTTTGAGGCTCTTTATGTTCCTGGAGCAAGCAGATGCCCTTGGGCTCTACTAGCATGAGACAGGACATATGGAGATGTTACTGGTGCCGCCTGAGCAAATCTACGATGAGCGGGAAGACAGTGACAGTGACA